>JANUYF010000004.1:91821484-92111484 GCA_026167975.1 Phrynosoma blainvillii | reverse complement strand
AATGCTGCCTGTTGTCTTTTAATACATTTTAATATTTATACTTTTATTAAAGCTTTGGTATAGTTTTAACCTTATTGTTTCTAAATATGTTCTTAGTCATTTTGAGTCTCATTATTGAGACAAAAGTGGAATACAAATAAATAAAATACAAATATTCATACATAATGGGATAAAACATTGCAGTTTTATAGACCTAAGCCCCAGCTTACTAGACGATAGTAGGGATAAGTAGCATAGGGCCAAAGGGGGCAAGGAGGAAATAATAATTCCTACATAGCACATTGTTGCCAGATCTTTCCATGTGACTTAATTTATTTTTCATATTAATGTAAGGCTAAATATGGTTAAAGTCTTGGTAAACATGTCACAATCTCATGGTTTAAGTGCAGCTTACAGAATTAAAATAGTTGGGACAAAAAATGGCACCACAGAAACACGAAAGAGTTAATTTCCTCAGTACCTTAAAGAAAAGTGTGAGAGCTTATATTTTGTTACAGTGGTAATCATCCATATTATGAAGTACTGGACTGCAATTAGTGCCATTAACAATACCATTAGTTAAGGTTGTAGGGCTTTGTTCATTTGTAAACACTAATACATGAACATTAGTTGCTTGATTACTCTTCTCCACAGAACAATTCAATATTCTCTGGCTCTTACAAGACTTAGCCAAAGAACTGTTTCCTTCTGTTTGCTAACGTACAACCTTCCAGTGCATTAAAGTGGATAAGAGGCACAATTACACATCAAGGACGGATGAACAAACGTCTATTTCTTGTGCTTAACAGGCAAACTGATAAATATATACTTTGTCACTTCTTGGAAAGATGGAAGACTGAGATGGAAGAGCAGTCAACATTCTTTTAGCATGCATGAGAATGCTGTTGCGAGGGCCCATTTGACACACACCACTTTCTCATCTATGGAATACGAGTTCAAGAGAGACCTGGTTGATTCTTTAACCCTAATTTAGTCAATGGTATGTGCCTAACAATCAGGCAGTGGAGCAAAATATCTACCAGGTCTGGGCAGATGGATAGGATATGTAAGGCTGAGAGAAAGATGAATAACAGGGCCAGTCTAGTTAGGTATTAAACTGAAAAGCAAGAACTGAAAAGTTTGTTGCTTTTTAGCTAGTATTTGCTCAATTTTCTCTTGCCATCTCCTATGTCATTCTCTTGTTCTACTTTGCCCTTCCACAATATAGTAGTCTCCAGATCTTTCATACTGCATTTCTCATCATCTCTGACCAGGCTGACTGAACATCAAGGGAACTATTTCTCAGACATCTGGAGTCATCAGACTGAGGAAGGCTGCTTTCACTCTATATATTTTATGACCAGAACTAAACTGGAGAGGGAAAAAAGTAAGTTAAAAGGAAAGTTGGTTTTTCTACTGTGGTGCTATAAATCACTTCCCAAACCTTCCAACTGTTGCATCATCCCTGTTGCACTACCATTACAGAAGTCCATCCCACAGTCCAATAACATTGGCTAAAAGCTAAATTCTGCATGTGATCTTTGTTTCACTCTATAAATGAGCAAAATTCAGCAGTGAAGACTGACAGAGGTTTTCCAGGCTTTTAGGCAAACCAAGCAGGGATTTATGTATGCCTAGGAATTTCTGTACCCCTAATGTCCAACACTATTTTTGTTTCTGTGTTTGAAACTGTAGCAATATAAATCTAGCAATCACTCCTTTAGATTAAGTGAAATATTACTGAAAATACAGCCTCAGATGGCCAGGATTACCACTAGAGATTACAAGTATGCATATTTAATTTATTTTCCCATGCTTCCTCAGAAAATGGAACAGAGGCTCTATGCAATGTGATATGAGAAAATTGGCATGGTGTTTTATATCAGTGATTACAGAATTGAACATTTCCATTTTTGTCAGCAATTTTATCTTTGATTTGGTTTGAAAGTTTATGCACACACATTGGTGGACATTCATTTCCCAAGGAGATCCTAGAATAGAAATGACTCTTGATTTAGCATATGAACCTAATTCACTTTCAGTCAAAGGTGAGCCATGAATTATTTTCTTCCTTGAAAAAAATGATTATTTCCATCCCAGAAACTTTTGCACTACATAGTGAAAACTCTGAGGTCTTACTAGAGTTCTCTCTCTGTCTTCTCTTTGGTACCTCACAATTGTCTTCCAAGTACAGAAAACGGGGGGGGGGGGGGGGAGGAGGGGGAGCATAAATTCTGCATGGCACTAAAAGGGGGGGGGGATATAACTGGCATGGTCCATAAAGAAGATGTAAGAGCCCTGGGAAAATACATTTCCTACATTTCCTAGGGTACTCTGTTACCCATTCAGCTACCCCCAGACTGTGGAATAATCTGCTGGAAGAAAATCATCAGCTCAAGATGCTGTCTGAGTTTAGCTCAGCAATAAAGATCAGTCTCTTCTGCAGGCTTATCCAGATTATTTGTAAAACTATGGTTTTATTGATGGATTTTAATTGGAATACACCAAGCTCACCTCATCCCATCCCCACAAACCCTACTTTGAAAAGCTCTGATCATAGTGGAGGAGGTCCACCAACAGATATGATTAGTTTACCAAGTCTTCACAAGTTTACTCAGCAAGAAAGAAAAATTCTTACAGTTTCTCTATATTCTAGGAAACAGACTAGCAATCATTTCTTCTAATATTTTTCTTACCTGTGAAAGGCATCACAATAAAGTTAATTCTTTACCTGAAATAGTCTTATTAAAAAAAGACAAGCTAATGAGTGGCTATTTCTGCCCCCCCCCCTTGACCAGAACATGTTAATGCAAATGTTAGAACTAAATATTTCAAAGTAGGAGCGAAATATGATAGTGAATAGTAAGCATGTGCGGCATAAGAATAAACCAGTGTGTAAGTTTGAACCAGCGTGGCATAGTGGTTTGAGCATTGGACTAGAAATCTGGAAACCAGGGTTCAAATCCTGTTTCAGCCATGTAAACCCAATGGGTCACCTTGGACAAGTCACACTCTCTCAGCCTCAGAGGATGGCAATGGCAAACCCATTCTAAAGAAACTTGCCAAGAAAACCCCATGATAGGTTCACCTTAGGGTTACCATAAGTTGAAACAACTTGAAGGCACACAACAACGAACAACAAAAGCATGTGAAAAATGAAAGTCAGCATAATATAATGGGTTGAGTGTTTGACTTGGTCTCAGGAGACCAAGATCTGAATTTCTACTCAGCAACGGAAGCCCATTTGTTGATGTCAGGCACATCACATTCTCTCACACTCGGAGGAAGGCCATGATAAACACACTAAAGACATTTGGCCAAGAAAACCTCATTTTAGGTTTATGTTAGGTTGCCATATGTTGGGAACAACTTGAAAGTGAAGGAAGAGGAGGAGGAAGCTGCAGCATGTAAAGTTCCAGCTAAAAATCGAAATTCTACTTTGCAAGTAGAGGGGCAAATTATCCAAAAGGTCTTACAGTTTTTTAACCAAGAGTCCTGTCTCCTCACCAAATCTGTTTTTATATGTGCACAAAAATATTGTAATATAAAATGAAGCATGGATTTGGCCAAGTCTACAAAAAGGCCTCTGAATTGTTACCCGCTTCACAACTCAGACATACATCTCAGCCTTTCATTTTGTTCAACAATGTATTCCTCTGTGAGAAAAGGATGAGAAATCCCACCTTACTGGACATGGGTAGACTTAATTACATGGCAACCAAGTGGGATGCAACATTCACAATCATTTCTGTTATATTAAACACTGAGCAAATCCTGCATTGTTTCTATGAGCCAATAATGCATCCTTTTTTTCAGAACCATTCATACCTACAGAGAGAGAGAGAGAGAGAGAGAGACTGAAATGTCTCTAGAAGAAGCAGTACTTGTTCTACGTAGCCCATTTATCACAATCACATAGCTGTGTGTATCGTTATAATTGCAGTTTGAAAGTGCATTGCATTAGGTTATATATAGTAGAGGTATAGGCATAAATCACTGGTAGTGTCCCTAACTCAAATACAAACATATATTCAGTTAAGTATGTACTTTTCATATCTTTTCACTTCAGCAAGTCCAACAAAAGCACTGTCATAACTCAACTGAAGTACAGGTGGATAAAAATACATTTTTCACACAGCATTACAACTAGAAGTTGGCCTTGACTTTTCTGCTTCATTTGCCATACTGGACACTAGTGAAGCATACTGCTAGCTATTCAGTACTAAGACCTTTTTGACACCTTTATCGGGACCCTCAAGAGTTAAAGGGATTCATTTGAGCCTGGCCTCCAGAAAACATGCACTTCCCTAACATCTAGCATTATCTTCAGTACCGAGATAACATCAGAAAAGATTTGGAAAAAACTATTCCCCAATGTAAATCTGACCAGTTACTAAAAACTTTCTTGCATGATTGGAGCTACTATATTTTAATCTAGTTCAATTATATACCAACAATTTGCTTTTCAGTAAACTTTATTACTTGCTCTGAATCCTTGAGAATATGAGATAGGCTACAAAGTGATAGGATTGCAATAAGAAGAAACTCTATGATAAAATTAAAGGATGACAAAAGCATCCTGTTAAACACGTTCCTGACAAATACATACCTGGAGGTTTTCAAGTCTAGTCCTTGTTTATATGGCCAATGAGTGAGGAAAATATAAAAACAGTGTGCAACCCAAACAGAACTTAGGAGTCTCACATTTGCAAAAGCATTTTTAAATCAAGCTGAGAGTTAAATATATTATTATTGATAATATATTTATAAATAACACCCACAGCTTGAAACATCTGCCTTATCTCCAACATGGACATTTCTGATGGTCTGAGCAATAGAAGCAAGTATTGTTTTATTTGGATACAGCTGTGGATATGATGTGTGTAATTAATTGTTCAGTACAAAAAAGTGATTCCATGTGTATTTGATGACTTACGTATACAACAGCATTAGTTTTCTGAGCCAACTAAAAATAGTGATTTTAATTTATTCCTGCTGCCTTCAATTACTCACAACCATGTATTTTTAAATATTTCCAGCCTATAAAAATTACTAATTTTTCCACTTGTGTTTATCTGCCTTTAGACTTTGATTTGGATAAATTAAGCTCTCAAGTGTTCCTTGCTTTATGAAACTCTGCATGTTGTACACTTCTACACAAATAAATGACTTCTACCATTAGAGGTTTAAATAATGTAATGTATTTCATGCTCAGCCTGAAGCGGGATTCCAATGAAGTTGCTAATGCACGTAATGATTAAGTGTAACTCAAATACTAACTGTGTTGTTGAAAACATGACAGGCAATAATTTGGTCTATTATATTCTGCCATTTAATTGCCTAGTACAGACATTCTCTGACACGTTATGAAGCAATGATTTACAATTATTCAAGCTGCAAAGGTCAGAAAGTGACATTATAATCATCTATACAGATATCCCTCTAATGCACAAAAAATAGGTACTACTACACAAAATAGTTTTACTTAAGTTTCAACTTTCTATTTAAATATTCCTCGAGCTATAGAACAAACAGCTCACTTGCAGAACCACTACATATGGGTAAAAACTAAAACTACATACTCCCTTTCATCCTAATGAAAGATTTAAAAATGGATCTTCTTTGTTCTCAGGGGCCAGACTGAGCATAAGGACTTTGCAAGTTAACATTTTATCCATGTTCAAATTATTGTTTTTAAAAGTACACGTAATTGTTTTGTTAAACAAAACAGATCGCTTTGGGCAAAAACAGATAAAAGAAACAATATGGATAATTTTGGTTTGCAAACATTTATAGACTGCAACATTTCTTCAAAAGAATTTTAAGCCATAAAACCAAACCACAAGCTTCAAATACTCTTACCTATTACCTTAAGTTAAAATTATTATTTTTTAAATTTACTTCAAATATATTTTTGAAATTGACTATGATTCTTTAAAATAACAACTTCATATTATAGCAGGCCTATTAATAAATGCACAAACAATATTGTCACTCTCAAACTTCAAATGAAATTTCAAAGTAGGTCTCTGAATATTGTGTGGTATAAAACACACACACACATGCAAACATAGAGGAAAACCAAAAGAAGGGGAAATGTGTATGTCAAATTATATTTTGAAATCTCTCCAGTGGTGAGATTTTAACAGAGAGATATGAAGTATTGCAAGAATGCATAAAAATAACACATAGTTAAGGTCCAATGATTAACATTTCTGGACACACAAAAACCTCTCTTATACCCAATTTCTCCTGCAGTATGTTATTTATTTATTTATACATGAGAATGTAAACAGAGGAATAGAAAGGAAGATAATTTCTATATCCAAAGCAAAAACAAGGCAAAACTTGTTGAATTTTTAAATTATATATTGCCCATAAATTCTGTTTAAAATCTGAAGAGCTGAACAATTCATTTTTCATGTACCTGAGGCATAAAATCTCAAAACTGCATGATAAGCCTTTTTGAGTACATTTCACTGTGCAAGTTTTAAAAGAGAACTAAATGCTGGGAAACCAGTTAGATCTGCTAATCGCAGTGTCATGAACAACTTCATAGCCCGGCTTCTGAAAATTAAATTTAAATAGGTAGCAGTTGGATACTCGCTGAAAACAGATCCCTTCTAAAATAAAGGATGCATTTCCCGTTCATGAACATAACGCAAAGGAAAACAATCACCACACATCTGCCGATAAGGAAATGAGTAGCAGACGGTTTATTTCAAATGCTGAAAGATTAGTAGCTTCCAATTTCTATGGCAGAGTATTTCTACTGTGCAGCTGGAAAAAATTAAACTTAGATTTGAAACAATAAAAACATGCAAAAACATTGCTGCCTTTTTTTCCTCCTTCTGTGTTGACTGCACGACACAAAAGATACAGTACATAAAATCTTCTGTTCATTTTTAGTACTTAGATTTGCATTACTTTATGAAGGTTTTTCACTTTCAAGTTCATAACACAATTGTACTTTAGATCAATCAAGTGATCTCCTGCATCCACAAACATTCAGAGCCTTGCACTGACATTTCCCCGTGTTAAAAATGGCTAAACAGGTTGTGTTGCAAATGGAAAACCAATTTAGCCTTCTATCTAATAGAAAGCTTGCTGTCTGGAATCCAAAAGTCACAGGATAGAACCTTAACTACTCAAGAAAAGAAAACATAGTACAGGACCTTCTGTTTGTGACAAAATTACCAAGTTAATGTTCCTGAAAGATCACTTCACCTTTTAAAACATGATTTTTTAAAAAGGTAAATTTATAGCAATTAAAGCTAATGAAGAAATGCAGCATGAGCTGCTTATGTTCAGGAACTAATAGGTCCACTGAGCATTTCTAAGATTATTTAGCTATCAATGATAATGAATTGACATTGTCAGTGGTGTTAATGTAGCAATGTTCCAATTGCCATTAATCTGTTAGCCAATCCCAGCAACTTTATGTTTCCAATGTAATTTTTAATATAGTGGTCTATTTGTTTGGTTAATAGCAGAAACACAGGATACATGACAGAAATACAAGAGAAAAGGATATAATCCCCCCCCCTCATATACACACACACATATACATACACAGACAATTCAGGTTGATATATTCCTAATCTGGTAGACAGTCCTGAGTGTTTTAAATCCAATTCAGCTATTTTAAATGAACAAAGTATGTTCATTTGGTGTTTACCAGAATATAGTCAGCAGATTCTTATATATCTGTCTTTAGCTGGATAGTTGCCATATAATGTATCTTTCAGATACCTTATGCAAGTTGTGTCTCCATTATCGAAAATGCTTTGGCCAAGAAATGTTTTGGATTTTAGATTTTTTTCAGATTTTGGAATATTTGCATATACATAATGAGATATCCTGGAGAGGGACCCAAATCTAAATTTCATGTATATTTCATATATAGCTTATACATATAGCCTAAAGGTAATTGTATACATAACAGTTTTAATAATTTTGTGCATGAAACAAAGTTTGTGTTTACTTGAACCATCAGAAAGCAAAGGTGTCACTATCTCAGCCACTCATGAAAAAAGTGTTGGTTTTTGGAGTAATTTGGATTTCAGAATTCTGGATGAGGAAGAATCAACTTGTAATATCATAATTAATTATATAACGTTGCACAAAAATAAGACACCTCCAGGATGACACTCGCACAGAGTCTGAAAAGTAACATATTTAAATGTGCAGTAAGCACAACTCTTAAGGTAACAAAATCAATGCCTTCAGAAGTATAAGCAACTTTTATAACTAAAATGACTGCAAATGCTGCTTTACCACCATCATGCAAGCTACATTAAAGTACTCCAAGCAAAATCTAAATTCACCAGAGGAATCAGACAATCTCCACTTTGTACCTTTTAAAAATATTGTTTTTATTAAGTCAAGAAAGTTTTGTGTATAGAACTGTTATTCGTTTATTTTTTTAAAAAAAGACCACTACCAAAATGTAGCAGTCATTCACCACATTTTCTGCAAATGGCCTAGCAAATAATTCCCTATTATTTTACAGTGAAAAACTTTCATAAGCCACTTCCCTTCTGTTTCAAAGTTATACAGTCGCCAACTCTCTGGTCCACCTTCCAACACCACCATCATTTATTTATTTACTTTATTTATATGTCCCCTTTTTCCAAGGATGAGACCCAAGGTGGCTTCCATAATAATAAATTTAAAATGTTTACAAAAAAGTTTAAAACCAATTTAAAAACACAACATTAAAACACTATAAAACTGATTAAAAATCACATACAAAAGTTAAAAACAGATAAAACATGCGTCTTATATTTTTTTTAAAAAACTTTTCCTGCTTAAGCATTAAAACCTTGCTTAAATAAGAATGCTTTTGTTTCCAGCAAAAAGAAAACAGGGAGGGGGCCAGCCTAGCCTCACACAGAAGGGGGGTCCAGAGAGTGGGAGCAGCCACAGAGAAGGCTCTCTCTTGTGTCCTGACCAAGCAAGCCTGTGATGGTGGTGGGACCAAGAGAAAGCCTTCCTCTGATTATCTTAAAAGCACTACCAGTCTGAGATTGCATCCACACTGCAGAAATAATCCAGACTGACACCACTTTAACTGCCATGGCCCAGTGCTATGGAATTCTGGGAACTGTAGTTTTGTTAAGACATTTAGCCTTCTCTGTCAGAGAGCTCTGGTGCTACAACAAACTACAAATCCCAGACATCCATAGCACTGAGCCATGGCAGTTAGAGTGGTGTCAAATTGGATTATTTCTGCAGTGTGGATTCAGCCTAACAGCAGTATTGGTGCAGTTGTCACATGTATATGTGGAAATCATTCTAATTTATTTTCAAATGTTGCACTCACTTCGTTCTGCAAAGGGTTTTAATTGCAAGCTTTGACAAGCTTTTGACTAGCTGAAACATGTCTCTTACCATCTACCTTACTATTCTAATGCACGTTACATTTATCTAATAGTTAGATTCTAAGTTATTCAGTGCCATAATATGCACTAGCCACTAGGCCTTCACAGCAATTTAACCTGTTTTGAAGAAAGCGTTTTTTATGTGATGCATATATTAGCTAATTCTTTTAGCATAATAACATTAAAATACACTTTTAATAGAAGTGCAGTACTAAAACCCATCTCTGAATGTACTATGATGTACCATATATGCCATGGCATTTTAAAACCTTTTAAACATTTCTGCTAAATTAATTAGCTTTGCATTAAAGAGTCTCAGAGTCTCCCTATTAAATGCAACACATTTGAAGGACAATTAAACATTACGAATAGCCCTTCTGACAAAATAACCGTTACCAAAGAAAGGAAAACAGCGGGTTTTCTAAGACAAAACCACATCTTTAAGTGTCTCTGTTGGTTTTTTTAAAGTATACCTCTTGTATATGGCAGTATATAAAATCTTTCCAAGTTTCTTCTCTTGTATCTCTTGTAAGGCAGCACAAATGCCTTACAGGAGTACATAATCTGTTCACTGAGCTAGAACTTAACAGTCTATAGCAAAACACATGTATGGGAACATATACACAAAACATACGCCAAATTAAAGTCTGTATTATTATTTTTTTATATCTTTAAAAGGGAATTTACAGTTCTCCCTGGCAATGTGAATGAACATCCTATAATTTAGTCAATTTACAGATTACAGGTTCAAATTGACCTTGTAGCCCATAAAATTGCTCATCTGCGGTACTGGATTAGAAGCAGGAGAAGAATGTCATAACTGTATTTAAGGAATTTACCATAACAATGGGAAGGAGGATATGCATGCATAATTTTAGCCTCTCTTCCTCACATCCCCATTTTGAATGCTGAAACAATGCATAGCCTGTACTCCTCTCCAGTTAACCAAGGGAGGAACTGTTTCAATTTACTCACCCACAGACGTGACACTTGTATTCCTTCATCCCAAGGTGCCTCTTGACATGGTTTCTGGCATCTCCTAGCTGAGCTGTTGCAAAGTGGCAAATCTTGCACTTGAATGGCTTTGATCCTAAGTAAAATTTAGCATAAAGATAGGAGTTGAATTAGAATATTATATTACCCTTGGATAAAGAAATCACAGTTTGTGGGAGAAATAAAAGGTGGGTGTGGAAACCACTACCCCATATTTAACCTGTTTAAAATCTTGCATAGCCCTAAAAAGAAAAGAAAAATTCTACTGCATACATTTATAACTCCAGGGATACTGTTAGGGTATATGCCACATATTTCTCATTAAAGATACTTTCCCAAAGTTCAAACACAAAAGTTATTAAGTGAGAATAGGGTTTTCATTAATGAGCACTCACTTATTATAGAAACAGTATTGATAATTAGAGGATGAAACACTAGGAGAACTTTAAAATTAGGCCACAGAACTTATTCCATAGATTGCCCATTATAAAACTGTTAGGACTTGGGATGTAACCTGGTTCATTTCAAATAGGATTCCTTTTGTAGAAATTTCTACTGAACTGTGCGAAGTTTCATTCCCCTTTCAAGGTGGAAGTGTCAGTGTCATATTGTACCTCTGCTTTCACTTACAATAGTCTTGTAGAGCAAGACTGCAAGGGTACAGTGCTAGCATACTTCTACTAGTACAATAGGGCTTCTTCATTTTTTTCTGTTCTCCCAAAGCTCTCTGTGTCACCCAAAAGTATGCTCCAGAAGGTTTCTCAACCACATGGAGCAAATTGTGGACATATGAGATTCCCCATCCACCAGTGGAACTACTATCAACAGAAAAATTAAAAATCTATTAACCTAAGTTCTGTCATCTGAAAAAACTTACAATAGCATATACAGTGGGACCTTGATATACGCTTGGGTTAGTTCCAGGACCCACTATGGATATCAAATCTGTGGATATTCAAGTCCCATTATATACAGTGGTATAATAAAATGGTGTCCCTTATATAAAACTGTGAATGTTTGCTTTTTTTGGAATTTTTTCAAGCCATGGTTGGTTAAATCCATGGATGCAGAACCCATGGATATGGACAGCCAACTGTGTACTATTTATTTATTTATTTTAGATGCCGCCTTTCTCCCAACAGGGCAGTTCACAATACAAGCTAAAACCAAATACAGTTAAAACAATAGATAATATAGAGGTTTAAAGGCAACTAAATAAACAAAACTATTAAAAATTAATTTATTGTAATTTTTTAAGTTATACAAATTGGCGGTTAGAAAATAGCTGTACTTCCATTTAAAGACTGCTTATAATAAGTCACACAAGGTCCGTTGTGCAGGTGTGCAGTTTTAATGTGCAGCACTGAAGAATATTCTGCATGAAAAAGATAACGTCTGTCTATATTCCATAGCAAGAGAGCATGTGCAAGTATATCGAAGGGTAGAATTATACCTCAAATCTTGTTTCTTTTAATTGGTGCACACAATGCATTTGAGAAATTACGCATCTTCCCTGTGTATCTCTGTCTTAGAAGAAAACATCCTAAAACTGATATTTCAGGTCTGTCTCTTTCTTACCATAGGGGTGGGAGAGGGAGAACCATACAGACAGAATGATTCATGATCTTTCTGTTGCAATGACATGCAGTGTATGAATATACAGTGAATAAAATATTACACCTTTATGACTGTTTTATGGCTGGGAATTTATGATTATTCTGAAAACTAGAAGTATTGACATTTTGGCTATTATTTATTTCAAGAACAAACTTTAACTGCCTAGAACAGACTAAAGAATTATAGAATTCCTCCCCCATGGTCACTCTCGCTCTCGCTCTCTCGCCACACACACACAAACATACATACATATACACCCTGATACAAGCAGAACATTTCTCTCTTTTAGAATACAAACAGGTCAAGAAAAAAAGTTTAATAAGATTCAGCCAATTATATTATTACAAAAATGCAGTCATTAGACCTGGCAGGTGTCAGTACTGGGATACTTAAATGGTAACACATCATTTTAAACTATCCTATGACGCCTTCCAACTTTTATAAGACCAGGAGATCTCTATATCCATAAATCCCAGAACTGCAGTTAAGAGTAAGTGCAATATGCTTGCAGATACTTCATATTATGTTTGGGATATGTTTTGTGAAGAACTTCTTCCAATATAGTTAAGCATAATATGAAATATGAGATCTTTAATAAATATACATAAAAGAGCTCGGATAAGAAAAATGTTACAGTACATCATACTTGATCAATGAACCTTTCTGCTGTGCCCTTGAACGTAGAACACCCTGAATGAAGACTTTGTTTAAATCGAGGATCTCAGTTAAAAAAAAAAATTAGAGTCTTAAATTTCAATTTAATTCCCAAAAGCTGACGAAAAATGAAGCATTTAATTTTAATCTTCTAACAGAAATAAAAAAGTCAACAGTACTAAGCACAGGCAGACAAGGTTGAATATTTCACAGTTCAATGACAATGAAGCCAGATCTCTTAATATTTCCATTTCTACTGTTAGATGTAGATGTAAAATATATTTAGCACCTGAATGGTTATATCTAGTCAGCTTTATATGCTTAAATGTCAAAAGCAGGTTGAGACTGCAGCTAACAGCAATCACATTCTATCAATCAAACTGGAAAATTCCAGTTTATTTAAATTATCCTGATAAAACTGAATTAACCATTAATTTGGTGGCATTCCATATCAACACTGCATTCTATAAAGGGACCTATGAAAATAAAATAAATTTGAGTAAAGTCAATCTACCTTCACATTAAATACGAAGTGTTGAAGTTCACATTCTAACTCACCAGTTTAAATACTAATTATGCAATATATAATGCCAAGATTATGACTAGCTATAGTAAAGCACTGTATTTGTATTTGCGCTTTCCATTTCTATTTAATTTCATAACAGCTAAAATATCCTACAGATTCAGGATTCTTTTGATTCCTTTCTCCAACAGACTGTAGAGTAAATTTGTTCATCTTCTCTTATTGTCCCTATTCTGTCCATGGTCCCTATTTATTACAAGTTTCCTTTACTGCAGAAACATTGGGTCCATTCATCTCAATGTAATTAAGTCCAATAGACAGACATAGGGGGGATGCAGATGGCGATTTGCGCCATCTTGGAGGCAGGGAAGGGAAGGGGCAGCCACACGCTGGGTGCCCCAACCCCTTCCCAAGGACGTCATCAGAGTGCGTGCTGTTGCACACGGTGAGCGCTCGGATGATGTCCTCCCGGCACAGCATCCGGACACGTTGCGCCGGAAGAGATGCACACTGTCTCTTCGGCCGCCCTTTTTGCCTGCTCTGGAAGGAGCAGCATTTTAGCACTCCTTCCAGGGCCAGCAGAAGGGTGGGTTGGGGCCGCTGCGTGTGTTAGCAGCGGCCCCAATCCTCTGCTTCTTGGGGCGGCCCACAGCTGCCCGTCTGCAGAGGGCCTCAGAGCACTTGGGAATTTGGGGCAAACGTTTGCAACACACGAAGCAATACTTTCAACATTGCTTTTCTACAGTGCAGATGCCTGTATATTCTGCTCGGTTGTTGTGTGCCTTCAAGTCATTTCTAACTTATGGCAAACCTATCACAAGGTTTTCTTGACAAGATTTATTCAGAGGATGTTTGCCTTTGCCTTCCTCTGAGGCTGAGAGAGCAGGACTTGCCCATGGTCACCCAGTGGTTTTCCATGGCCAAGTGGGGATTTGAACCATGGTCTCCGGGGTCGTAGTCCAATGCTCAAACCACTACACAACATTGTCTCACCTCACTTGTTAATTAACTTTTAAATGAGATTGCTTTTCTGTATATTGCAGCATTAGGGCCAGGAAATCCCTGCTCAGCCATGATAACCTTGGGTAAATCACATTTTCTCAGCTTCAGATGATGGCAATGGCAAAAACCCCTCTGAAGAAACTTGCCAAGAAAACCTTATGATAGGTTCACCTTTGGGTCACCGTAAGTCAGAAACAATTGACAGCATACAGCAACAACATACTGCAACACCTATAACAATTGTTAGTTGTTAAGTATTGTTGCAGTAGTGAGCTTATTTCACTCATGGCAACCCTAAAGCAAACCTATCACAAGCTTTCTTGTCAACCTTAATTCAGAGGAAGTTTGCTTTTGCTTTCCTCTGAGAATGAGAGAATGTGTGTTACCCAAGGTCACCCAGTGGGTTTCAATGGCTAAGGTATTCTAACCCTGATCTCCAGAGTCATAGGGCCTGAACACACTGCCAGAAATAATCCAGTTTGAGACCACTTTAACTGCCCTGGCTCAGTGCTAGGGAATAATGGGAACTGTAGTTTATTGTGGCACCACAGCTTTCTGACAGAGAAGGCTCAATGTCTCAGAAAAAACTACAATTCCTATGACTCCCTAGCACTGAGCCAGGACAGTTAAAGTGGTCTCAAGATAGATTATTTCTGGCAGTCTGTTCAGGCCTATAGTCCAATTCAAACTATATCATGCCAGCTTGTTTAGGTTCAGGCATGGTTTATTTCTTATAAAATTTTTAGGGTCTTGAGACGTCAAAACATAGTCTATATAACCATGTGTTATATAGCATTTTGTGTTTGGTTCAACAAAATCTCACCTTTATGTACAGGTAGCCAGTTTTAAACTGGCCGGGGTGGGGGACATACAGCACAGATTTGTGCTAAGGCAGGGGGCCAACTACTCACATGGACAAAGTTGCTTTGAGATAATATAAACCACTTTGCTGATATGTGCACTCAAACTTCCCAAAAATTGTTTTGGCTTTGCACAATTCTAAACCTCTCATCTATTCCTGGTCATTTTTTGTGGCCTCTTTTTTGTTGGGCTCCTCAGATTCTTTCCCTGTTCTTAAACCAATTACTTACAATTCTCATGTTGTTTTATTTACACCGTAAGCCCTCCGGGCAAGGATCACTTTCCTCCTCTGCTTGTACAGAACAAACAAGATATGCAATGCTTGCTAAGAAAGATCTTCATATCAGTGGTTAACTTTTCTCTTAGTGGCATTTCCTGTTTAGAGCAGTCAGAATTCAAATCCCATCAAGTACAACTGTAACATCTTCACTGAAGACTTTCATATGTTTTCTCTTCCCCTTTAAAACTTGATATAACTAGAAGACTGAACACATCAAAAGGAACAGGGGGGCTTTAGTATCTGCTGAGGTTGGTTCCAGGAGCCCCCATGGATGGCAAAATGCATGGATGCTCAAGTCCCATTATATAAAATGATGTAGCAAAATGGTGTCTCTTGTATAAAATGGCAAAATCAAGGCTTACTTTTTGGAATTTTTAAATTCAAGCCATGGATGGTTGAATCTGTGGATGCAAAATCTGTGGATATGGAGGTCCGACTACAAAAGTACATTCTACTTCCACATTAATCCTTCAAATGAAGACCAGTTCTCACTTTTCCTGACTATTATTCAGCTTAATACCCAAAGCTTTAAGACAGAGGTGTAAAAATCATGTCTCTCAATCATTTTTGCAGTTACTCTGATGTCCCCTCAACTCAAACTACACCATGCTAGCTCTCCCAAGAGAGGGCATGCAAATGTTATGTAAATCTGCTTCAATATAGGGGCAGCTAGTTGCTGTCTAAAACCTCATGAATGTGTACCAGCAATTCCAGCTACCCCAGATAATAGGGCCAGAGGCAAAGAATCATGGGAACTTGCTTGAAAAACATCTGGACAGCACCAGCTTAAAGATGGCTGGTATAAGCAATCAGCAGAGCACCAGCCAATAGAAAACAGCATGAGTTGGATCAGACATCCCAGAATATTACATAGGAGCCAAAGGGGGGTTTCTTTTCCTTTCACATCCTTTCCTTTCCTAGCAACATGGGAACCACCTCCCACTAACAAGATCCTATGACATTTGGATAATTGTTTATGGAACAATGTGGGCCAATTTTATAGGTATCTCCCACCTGGTGACTGTCCATTTCAGGAAACAACTGGTGGAAAGATCCACAAGACTAGCCTTTTCCATATGTTCTGATACACAGATATTATCATAATCAAGTGGTCCTTCACTATCAAAACAGCTCCCATCCATGAACATAACACAAGAAGACCTCCTGTATTAAAGGAGACAAAATACTTTTCACAAATGCAAAATCCAACTCAGTGGCTGTTCTATAAAGCCTAAAGTGGAGAGAATAAATGCTGTGGAAGGCCCCAATAAGCAATTTCATCCCATAGTTCTAAACTGTTTCTTGCTGCATTTAAGTACAGTATACACAGCTCTAGTTCTAACCCTCCATTAGAACATGATTGATTTTAAAATAAGCATTTCACTCTGAATGCCACTTGTAATTTGGCATCCTGGATTCTTAAATCAACATATTGTATCAGTTTTCTGCAATGAAAGTTTTTCCTCAAAGCGTCCCTTCCGTACGGTAAAACTGAAATATAATCATCTTCTGGGGAAAATCATTTTTCAAAATGTGCTTAAGATATTGAAATGAGTAGGCTTTGTTGATCATTCAGAAAATGTCTTCTCCATGAGGAATTTCCGAACACCATGTAATCTTGTTGATTACCTTAAAACAACTTGAATGTAAAAACTATAGCTTAAGCAGACAAACATTTAAGCACTGATTTTCACCACATTAGTATCTCTGCCTGGAATAGCCTAAACCCACTTGTGACTCCTGAAGAATTCACAAACAGGGAAGGACAGTACAAAGATAAGAGACAATGGGCCTCTGCAGACGGCCCTTTGCGGCGTGTTGCAGGCAAGGAAGGGGAGGGGCAGCCAGACACTGGGCGCCCCATCCCCTTCCTGAGGACGTTATCGGAGTGATGGCCCATCCACACGATGGGCGCTCTAATGACGTCCTTCCAGCTCAGCGTTCACGCACACTGAGCTGGAAGAGACGCCAAAGAGGTGCACCATGCCTTTTGTGGTGCCCCTTTCGCAGCTTGCAGAAGGAGCACTATTTTAGCGCTCCTTTTGCAGGCGGCGAAAGGGAGGATCGGGGCTGAGGTGTCCGGCAGCCTTGGCCTCGATCCTCCGCTTCCTGGGGCGGCCTTGGGCCGCCCGTCTGCATCCCCCCATATTTTCTGAATTCTGGTGGCTAATTAAGCATACAGGACCTATTTGAATTGGGAGCTGAAAAGTCCTCCACCTCTAATATTTATTTTGCTTTTCTTTACACTACCACATTTTTACTTATCAATGTATGATGGACTTGTTTGTTATACAAGCTGAAAGATAACCTCTCCGTGACTACATGAAGCTTTGGAATGAGTACAAGAAAAGCATTTATTTTCTACCATTTAGAAGCACCAGTGACCAGAAGTGGGCACACTTGGAAGAGAACAGCACTTTCAAATATAAAGGCATGTAATACTCCTGTCTGATCTCTGAAGCTAAGCAGGGCCAGTCCTATTTAATATTTGGATGAGATACCACCAATGAATACCAGAAGCTGTAGGCTATATTTTCAGAGGAAGGAACTGGCAAAACCACCTCTGAGTGTTCCTTGCCTAAGAAAACCCTATGAAATTCATGAGGTCGCCATACATTGACAGCCAACTTCAAGGCACATACACACTAAGGAATAAGACAGCAATCCTATGGCCTAGGGGTAAACCCCACTGAACTCAGCGGAGGAGATATATGCACAATTGCACTGTAAATCTAGGAACATAATTCAATATCAAGGCGACATCAAAATTTATTATTATACTCATACAGATGGATACAGTAACTACTCCTACTGGTTTTCTCCATGCAGGAATACACACTGTGGTGCTCATCTTTGGACTCTCAATCTTCTTAACAAAAAACCATCTGTTTCTTTACAGAACTCCTTTTATTGAACAGTGAATGGGAAGAAACATTGCATAAAACATTCAGTAAATAATAAAAGGGAAAAAAGGAGGGAAAGAATCCAAGGAATTGGAAGAGTAAAAATCTCTTCCAGTTAACTATTAATAAAAAATACCAGCCTTATTATTTTACGTCTTTAAGCAAAGTTATCAGAAAAGCAATTCATTTTAAGGTGCAGTGAAGAATAGATTAAAACCTCTTCCACAACTCTTCCCAAAAAGATGACTGCAAAATGAAATGGTAGATGCATGTTGTCACCCTGCCCCTGCCCCCAAAGGTTCTTTTGTGGTACATTCACATTTAATGCAAAGCACAATTAAAATACACTTGGTGATAAGACATATACAAGATGTTTAAAAGTGTGCTAACTTTTACTAAATGTTACAATCAATGATGTAACTTATGTAAGTAGGGTTGCTTTGTCATATATTGATAGTTACCTCACTTTCACATCCACATTAACTTGATTTTAAATGCAATTAATACATATAGTCAAGGAAGACTAATGGACTACATTCTGCACTTAACCTGGTGGACATTTTCAAATGGCACAAGTGACCAGTGCAAACCTATTTTGCATTGTAAACGACTAAATAAATCTTAATGGATTAAGAATGATCAGCTATCAACACACAAGGGAAATTAAGTGCTGAAATGCCTACATTGATTATTTTAAATTATTAGCCTTACTCTGTTCTTGAATTTGTATGCTTTTAGTGAGCTTTAACACATTTACAAGACTTATTGACTATAATTACAAGAGAATTCAAGTAATGGACACATCAATTATAAGCAACATGTCTTGACCAGACAGTTGCATAAAGAATTCTAAAGAGAGCTCCATTAGCATCTTCCCTGTAGTTTTATTCCATTTTATCTGCCTTAAGAGGGCAGATTAAGGGCTTATAAACACTGTTCAGATCATGTGAGCCTTCTGTGCCTTCTAGAACCTCCTCACCAGATCCCAAATCAAAACATGTGCTAAAACATTACACATAAATATAATACTGACAGGCTGTAACACAATGGAATATCTAAGTCTGGGACTCTATAGGTTCATAAGAATTAATAGTTTAGTTACAGTAAAACACCAGAAGATGCATAAAAGCAATGACACTTCTTGACAGAATCTTAAGCACATTGCACAGTCTCAGCTTTGCCTTCTTCTAAGGAAACAACAACTATTTCACGTTTACACTAAGATAGGTTTTTTTATAAGATTTTGCATCTCTTACCTCTTCATTTTATTTCTAGTAACAGTGCACTAAGTTTCAACTACTGCATGAATTTAAACTATAGCTTCTATAATAAGCCATTATTTAAAAGTACAGTAAAATAAACCTTACAGTTTTAATGAAAATATGTTCATTGAAATGTGAATTTATTATTCAAATCCACTCATAAATTCAACCAGAGAGACACCACTTGTCTAAGCAGAGCTCAGTGATTTAGAAAAGCTGTCTATTTAAAATAAAGAATGTATGGCAGGTTTATAGAAACATAGCAGTGAATTTTTACATAAATTTAGAACTGCAGCTTATGTATTTTCAACAAAAGTGTTGTTTTAAATTTTTCCACTTAATATAAAGCATAAAAAGAGAATGGAAAATGTGGCACAGCAAGGTCTAAATCACCAAGCCCAACTTTCTCAGGTAAAGTCGTCTCTCCAGATTTGCAGAGAATACGTTCGGGGGGGGGGAGGGGGACACGCAGATACGAAATTTCGTGAAAACTCAAGTCCCTCCCTCCCTCCCTTACCTCCTTCTTCCTCCCCCCTGGGAAAGGCTCAGCTTGGCCAGTTGCAGGAGGGCAGGGAGGAGATGGATGTATCACATGCCCACTGGCTGTGGTGGAGGGGAAGGACATGCACATGCTGGACCCAGAGAGCCGTCAGGAAGCTAGTTCCCATGGCGGCTGGTGCAGATTACAGGCCCCGGTGCCCCCCCCCCCCCGTCCTGCCTCACTCCTGCTGGATTGAAGGAAGGCCCCCTCCTGAACCCTGAGGCAAAGCTAAGCCCACGGGGTGGAGGGGGGGAAGCAGGAGGGATGGAGGGGATGAAAAGGAGCACACAAGATGGAGGAGGGGGAATGTACATGGCGGCGACTTCGCAAATGATCAAAACCGCGAGTGCCAACGCTGCAAATCCAGAGGTTCGACTGTACAGCATTGCTTTTACCATTACCTTATAAAATGGCCAATTCTGGGTTCAATGATAATCATGCATGCTTGCTTCCTAAAATCAGCATTCTTCAAAAAGTAACACAATAGCAAATATCCATTATTTAGCCACTAAATGTGAACATTGGACTCACATTTCAGAAGGAATAACCTAATAAAGGCCTTAGGCTTCCTCCAGGTTTGTGATATATTAGAATATCAGCAGCTGAGAATCTGGACAGGCACTGCAATAGGTGGTGTAAAAGCCATATAATGTTGTCCTCTCTCTCATACTTCAGGGCTGAATTACCCCTCAGTTCCTAAAATAAGCTTATCTGGTATGTGCCAACAGAACTGTAGCCAAAATGGGGCATGGCAAAATGAAAGTTGGGTTCCATATTACTTATTAAGATATTTGCAGAAGCCACAAGATTTGCAGTAGCATAATAAACTTGAGGGGGACATAGCTACAGTGTGTGGGGGTGGGAGACAGTCCACATTATGCTCAGTGGGCAAAGAATGACAAGTGTCTGTTGGAGGCAAAACCAGAAAAGGCGGAGAATACAATACCCTCAAAGATATTACTGGGTGGAACACTGAACAGGAGCATGACACAATGTATGATTTTGTTGCAAGCCTTGCTAACACAAATATCAGCTCTTGGAAAAGTTACTGTTTTTAACTCTACCGCTCAACTTCTCCCACTCAATATGGACAGAGGCCATGCTGGCTGGAAAATTATGGAAGTCATAGGGGGGTTGCAGACTGCCAGAAATAGTGTGAATTCAGTCCACTTTTAGGGTTAGGGTTAGTGCTAGGGAATCATGGGAACTGTTATTTTTCTGAGACATTGAGCCTTCTCTGTCAGACAACTCTGATGCCACAATAAAATACAGTTCCCATGGTTCCCTAACTCTAACCCTAACCCTAAAAGTGGACTGAATTCACACTATTTCTGGCAGTCTGCAACCCCCCATAATCTAAACAGCAACTTTTCCAAGGTTTGACAAATACAAAGTAGAGAAGCATTTGTGCATGAGAACCTACATTACTATTTCTGTATCTTCTAGCTTTTTATTTTATTTTTATTTTTATTTTTTTTTTGCAAATGTCCCCAGACCATTTTCCCCTCTTCCTTTTTTTTTTTTTTTAAAGGCACAAAGCCTGGGTAGTAAAAAGAGAGGATTTAAAAAGAGAGGACACCTTTAGGAGTGTGTGAATATCAAGATTTCTTTGATCATATTAATAATCTGCCTATCTTAATTTAAGTACATGTTTACAGGGCGGCATTTTTTAATGCCCTGTAGCCCCTTTCAATATTTACATAATAAACAGATTCTGAACAAGGGGAAGAGCCAGAGCTACATCCCTGGTACTCAAAAATTTCCCTGAGCCTACTACAGGGGTAAGCAACCTTTCCCCTTTAAGGGCCGAGGGACTTCAGCTCCCAGAATCCCAGGAGCTATTGGCCAACATGGGACAATTGGCCAACATGGCTGAGGCTTTTGGGAGCTGAAGTCCCTCGGCCCTTAAAGGGGAAAGGTTGCCTACCCTTGGCCTACTAGAATGGAGCCTGATTTAGGAAGGGTCCAGACCCTTGGTATTCCTGGATGCCTAGCTAACTTCAATGTAAATACAAGGTAACCTGGTTGAATCTGCTGTTATGTTCAGAGAAAGATGCAAGCCTTCCTTTAGAAAGGGATTTGTTAGCTGAATGTGGGAAGCAGAAGACAGGAAAGCAGGTTAAAGGAAAGAAAAGAGGGAAAGAAGCTCATACCCTTCAAACTGTGCCAAGTTGAGTAGGATAGTCCCAATTTATCCTCCATAATCCCATTTTTTCAACTGCTTTAAAAATGTCTCGTGTTTTCTCCCCTCCTCCCACTTTCTCCCTTCAGCCTCAGCTTACTTCAGTTGTTGCAAATTGAGTTGAAAGTGCAGAAGTAAATTGTACTCAATTGACCCAGCTGGACAAGAGGAAGAGTTGGAAGCTTTGCACTTCCCAGTAAGATCAAGCAACAGTACACTGCTGCAGCTTCATCTACCATGTTTTTTTCCTCATTAAAAACATTTGCAACCTTACCCACATTTGGATGTTGATTGGCCACACATGCCCCTGTTTTGTCATCTGTGAAATGTTAGAGAGTTTCGAAGCTGCATTTTTGCAAATTCTTCTTGTGTTTTGTCCTGTTCCTTGCTGGTCTAATGTGAATCCAGTGAGTTCAAATCTGGTAATTAAAACTGCACCCAAAGTTTTAAAATAATGAACACAAACCAGATTACAGCTGCCTGAGGATATCTCTAGCTCTCTCCCCTTCCCACTTTCTCCACCATTTCTCTTGTCTGCTTTTCTCTTCAGTTCACATCTCTACTGAAAAGCTAACCCACTATTTTTCTGGCTCACTGGTAATCAATGCCTTCCTGTTTTCTCACTGTGTTATGCAAACTCCACAAGAAGAAGACTAGAGAGACAATAGTGGTCCAATATGGAAGCAGCCCACTTATTATCTATTAAAAATGTACAGATCGTAGACAAAACAACAGCTCTCTGCACTAAAAAACTGCAGTAGTATATATGCGCACACCATAGGATTACTATATTTTGAAAAGTAAGAAAGAGGACATATTTACTGACTGACTACTTCAAACCACCAAAAAGCCGCTCCTGCCAGCAGATGGATTTGGGACCATGGCAACAGTCTGGATCGGGACTGGGATCATGCGGTCGCCAAGGTCCCATGCCAACTGGGGCTGGAGCAGCTGGAGGTTGCTCCAGGCTGCTGGTCTGCATGACCCCAAAGAGAAGATGATACTTTAATTAAAAACAAATCTTTCTCTGCTATTAAAGTTTTGCTACTAAAGTACTATTTGTAAGGCACAATCTGCAATTCTACAATATCAGGTATTTGGAGGGTCAAGAAACGCTGAGAAAAATGTGTAAATCTGGGTAGTGAATGCATAGAGATAAGTTAACAATTACAAATCAAATCAAACTTTCTGTCAAATTTCTTTAAAGCTGATAATTAAAACTTTATGATACCTCCTCGTACAGTCAGACTCCATATGCATACCATCCACAGCTTGAAAATATTCCCCACCCACCCACCCAAAAAACAAACAAAACAAAACCCTAAAAGCAAACCTTGATTTTTGTAATTTTATATAAGGGAGAGCAGTTTACTATCCCACTGCATATAATGGAACTTGAGCATCAATGGATTTTGGTATCCATGGGTGGTTCTGGAAACAAACCTCAACAGATACCAAGGGCCCACTGTACTATTACAATTCAAGTACAAATGACCAAACAGTGAACATAGGCAGGGTGAGGTTAAATTTTAGGTCTACAACATCAGGATTGATTTATGATTTTAAAAACAGTAGTAGGAAGAGAAGGAGAATGAATAGCAAGACCTTCATTCAGTATTTATTGGCAAAGCACTGGCTGAACTATTTGCTACAACATACCTGTATGAGTACGAATATGACCCAGGAATGCCATTGAGTTGCTACTTCTGCACATCTTCCCACAATACTTGCAAATATTGCCCTTGTTTTCTTCTCTCTCTCGGTTGATTTGCTCAGTATCTTCAACAATGTATTTATTGACTTCCCGGAGCATTTCTTCATGTTGTTCTTTAATATGAAGAAATAAATTTTGTTCAGAATCAAAAGGCTCTGTGCATTTAACACATTTAAAGGTCGCACCCCCTTCTGGCAGTTCTTCAACACTTGCTTGTTCATTTCTCATGTGGCCAGCACTAGCCAGGTGCTGGTGAAGGCTACTTTCTGTGTAAAATGACTTCCCACACAGTAAACAGTGGAAATGTTTCTCTTTTGAAGGATGTTTCATAGCTATGTGAACATTTAGTCCACCCAAACCATCAGCTAAAAAGCCACAGTCATCACAGCGAATGCGTGCAGATTCACCACTGGGGTGTCCTTCAGATTTCTTCCTCTTTGCGCTAACTTGTGGGACATCCATTTTCAAAGGTCTCTCATAAACATTCTGTCCACTCAAATTCTGTCCATCAGTAAGAGGGTCAACTGGCTCACAACCATCTTCAGGGTTTTTCAATTTTACGATAGATGAATCAAACTGACCAACATTTTGGCCTGCCACTGCCTCCTTCCCCCTATCAGCAGCACTGGTAAAAGCATCCAAAGCCTCATTATTCTCCTGCATGCCTTCAACTACTGAGCCATCTGTACCCCAAATGTTATTTAAAGATACTTCTGCTTCACGTTGTGCATCTATCAGGGTATCCTCCTCCTCTGTAGTAGAACTCTGTGGGATGCTTTTTTGTTCCTGTAAATTATGCATATTTTGAATAGTTTTTTCAATATATTCATCAACATTTTGCTGTTCTAGTGTGCTACATGTTTCTGAAAGTACAAACAACTGTGTTTCTTCTATTTTTACTCCCTCAGCAGGTATCTCAGTACTTTCATATGCTTTTTCCGTGTCTTTCCTCAGCTTCTCCTTATTTTTCACCAAATTCAACGTAGGAGATTCTTCAATGAAAGCTATGTTTGCATTCCCACTTTCCACTGTAAAATGAAGCTCTGACTTGTCAGTTTCTTGATCATCTATCTCTTTATGCAAAGCACAATGAATTGTTTCTTTCAGTGTGATAGTCTCACCAAGTTTTACATCCTTTTGCACATTTTCTTCGTTAACCACATTTACTCTGCTTTGGTCAGTCCCACTTTCAATCTCAACATCTGCAGCATCAAAAACATAACCTTCTCTAGGAATCGTGGAAGTGGCACTATCCTCTGCAGCCAAGTAATTAGAGAACTTCTTCACTTTTAGAGTATTTTGCTTTTTCAGACTTTTCTCTTCACTGTTATTTTTGTGTTTTGTTTCACCTGCTATCATCTGAAATTCTTCTGTGGGTAGCTGCTCTTCTTCAGACACAATAGCAGTTTCTTTGGCAATATCAGCTGCATCTGTCTCCTCTCCAGAGGAAGTGCATATATAAGATTGTCTTTTAATTTTATGCTTCTCTGTTGCTGCATGTCTAATCATCTCTCGACGAGTAACTGCATAGTAGTCACAGGCCATGCAATAGTATTCAAATTCTTTTGTATGTTTGCGCTTTATATGCATATCCAGTGAAGAAAAAGAGTGTGCAACAAAGTCACAATGAGCACAACTGTTATCATTTGCACTTGTAAGTCTTCCTTGAACCAATAAATCTCTATCTTGACTAATATTACCTGGCTCTGCAATTATATGCTGTTTTATTTCTGAAGAGTTTCTATTGATATCCAATTCAGGAAGCTGAATCACATTTTCAACTTGTATTGGGATAGTACTACCCTGGCTTTCCAAAATAGTATTTTCTGAATGTGAAGACTGATTGCCATAGTCAACAGATTCATTCAAACCCCCTATTGGGCTATTTATCTTCTTACTACAGTTTTCACCATTGCCTCCTTCTGGGCAAACAATGATTTCTACATTTTCTCCCCCACCAGCTTCTAAACGGTTTTTATGCTTCTTTGTAGCACAATGGCGTTCCATGTCACCTTTAGTTACAGTGTAATAATTGCAAACTTTACATAAATAACTGTACTGGTGGCTATGTTTTCGGCGAATGTGAACTGTCAAGTTAGTAACACTGGACGCCAACAAACCACAATGAGGGCATGTCCGAGAAATGGTTCCTTTGGGTCTACCTCTCTTTTGTACAGTGCCCAGAACCAACTCATGGTCTTTCATCATTTCACCTGATGTAAACAGCTCCTTATTGATTGATACATTCTCCAGTGTACAGTAGGGTACATGAAGACCATCTGTTACTTTTTTACTATCATTTGCACCAACACATACCCTTTCAATACATTCCTCAAACTGTAAACCAATATTATTTTTTCTCGCATTTTCAAGGTGTTTACTTCTTTTGATGTGCTTTTCCATTCCTTCTTTGCTTAATGAGTAGAGGTTGCATGCTTTACAAAGGAAATGATACTCCTGAGCATGTCGAAGTTTTGTGTGTCTTGTAAGAACAGAGGAAGATCTTGTTTTATAAAAACATTTTTTACACTGAAACTGGTTTCTGCTCAGAACAGACTCCTGGGACTCATGGCCAGGATGTACTATAGAGGGCTTGGGGATTTCTTGCTGTATTTTCACTTCTTCCCTCTTTCGAAGAATATTTGATTCTACTGTAGTAGATGATGATGTTTGTAGAGCCAAATCACTTTTATGTGGCTGAGCAGTATTTTGTTGAGCTAATAAACTAATATGTTGCTCAGTTTCGTTATGAACTGTCACTTCTTCATCACTTAGAAAATACATTTGACAAGTAAGACAGTAGTGGGACACACCATGTTTATCACACAGGCGTCTTCCAAAGCTGATATCATTTGGAGCAAAAGATGAACACTGAGGACAACTGCTCCTTTGATCACCAATACTGTGACTATTCTTTTCACAATGTAATTCTATTTCCTCTCTGGTTGCACAGGAATAACCACATGTTTGACAATAAAATTTAACTTCTTCAGTATTAGCTCTATCAACATCCAATTCCAAACTTTCTGATTTTGGCAAAGCCAATAAACGGTGAGTGCAAGGATTTAGACCCTTTGGGATATTAACAGCTTTCTTTGGAATACTCTCAAGTTCCAGGATAACAGAAGAACATGCATTTGTTCCATCTAGATCAACTGCTTGCATTTCATAGGCAGCTTTGCACAAATGGTTATCATCACTTTTGATTTGTAAATCTTTGACCTGTGATAAATCACTGTGACTGATCTCTCCCCTAATACTGTGCTTGCTCCTTCTACCCATGCCCAAAAGATTATATCGTCTTTTTATCTGCTGGTTTAATCTGAAGGAACCACTTTTTCTGAAAGTTATTTTTCGTGATAAGATAGGCTTTTTATAGTGGAACCTATCAAATGTCTCTGTGGTGTTTAAATGGCTAAATGGCTCCTGGCCACCTTCAGCACGTTCTGATATATATGGACTGCAGTCTGAGGACCCTGAAACACCTGGCTTTTCTGTCTGGGCACTACTCTTTCCATCCACATTGCAAACAAGTGTTTCCTCATTGTTAATACTCTCTGCTGTTCCTAGGGAAATATTTTCGGATGGAACCATTTCAACAAAAAGTTTGCAGCTAGCTTTTAGGTTCTTCATCTTATTGCTTGACATTCTTAATTGATTTGAAACTCTACTCTGTATCTTTGGTTTGTTAAGTGAAACTATTGTTCTCACATTCTTTTCTTTGACTGGGTACTGCTGTTTTTTATGGAATGGTTTTTTTGTTAACATCTTTACAAACCCTCCACGAGCCGCAAGGTTTTGCCGGCGGAGATGCGTCTTGCCAAGAAAATGAGTCCTCAGGAGATCTTCCTCAAAAGACTGAAAACCACAGAGATCACAAAAATATCTAAATTTACCAGACATCTGCTTGACACACATTTGCAAAGTTGGAGCATGTTTCAATTCAGAAATACAGTATGGGTTCACACTGTGAACTTGCTTAAGGTGGCTTTCTTGAATGTGCTTTTGTAAATCAGGTGGGGTGGCAAAAATCTCTTCACAGGTTTTGCATTTTGAAACATTTTCAGTGTTACTGGTGCTACAGCTAATGCTGGTTTCATTGTTTGGAAAAGGTGATATGTCTAGAAGCTGTGTTGAAACTTCTTGGGAATGTTCATTTACAACATGAATATCTTGTACAATATCATCACCTTCAGGCACAAGATCATGCTGCATGCATAAAGCATTTGAAATAAATGCATCACTATCAGGACAGGCATTTGTAACTACCCTTTCCACAGTTTCATCTGTTGTATGATTTGTTCCATCAAGAGAATCTTCACATATTTTGCCATTAGATGGTCTGCCTTCATTCACATGCTTTTCAGAAGCCAGTTTTACTCTTTTTGAGAGAGGCTGATTTTTAAGACTATTTGTTTCACTGAAATCTTCATGTGCTGATGTGGATAACGTCCGTTTGCCCATGCCTTTCTCAACAGCCTTTTTCCCTGGGTTTTCCTGTTCTCCAGTTGAAAATGTGTTTATTTGTGAGGAACAGAAAGGTGCTCTGCCAGCTTTTTCAGCTAACTTGTCTTCAATAACTTCTTGTACTAATTCATGTTGTACATTCTCATCACCTTCATAATTCTGTTTTTTTTCTGCATCCATCCTTAATGAAGATAGTGTAGAGCAGAGTTGCAATAAAACGAATTAGTTCATTTGCTCTAGGGCTCGCTGAAAAGAGAAAAGAAAAAGAATGTGTGGTTATTAGCATCTTGCATACATAAAAACAAGCAGAATTTTATTCTAATGCAACTGATAACTTACTGAATATAACCTATTGCTTACAAAGTCAGAGAAGATGTTCTTATATAATGGTTCTGTTGAAGATTTTCAAAGAGAGTTCCCAAAGCAATAAGATCTAAATGCAAACTGTACTAGGACATCTAAATAAGCATTATGTGGATCTCTGGAAGAAAATGGCTCAACTATTATAAAGAAACAGGCCTGCTGGCATTTGTAGTGGTCTTTCATGTTAATAAAGAATGCTCATAAACAACAGACAGAAGTGTTTTTAGTTTTTCTGAAAAACAAAATATTGTTTGATGTGATTGCAGTATTGAGTTCCATATTCTGGAACATGCTGCTATTACTTGGTTCTGGTGCTTATTCATTTTAATAAAACTGTACACTGCAAATGGAACAAATCCAATACAAGTCCAACTATTTCATGACGGTGATGTAAATAATGTGCCTGTTTTGGAAATCCAGAACTAGAAAGTTTGACCTTTGTATTTGACAGCCCTGACATACTACCCTCAGACAGCATGACATTCAGATAAAAGTACAACTGGGAAAAGGGGAAGCAAATTACTCTTTTCTGTATTGGAAGTTTCCCAATTAAATAATTAACCTCCTCAAACAAAATACACTAAGAAGGTATGATGAGTTCAAATGATGAAAACAAGATTATCAGGTCAATACTAAACTCCAGTTAAAATGACTCTTTGTTACCATGGAGCTTTAACTAACCTAATTAATTTTTATTTATTTATTTATTTATTTATTATTTAATTCACATCCTAACTTTCCTCCAATAGGGGACCCAAGGCCACTCACAATATGAATTAAAACAAAATAAACTGAAACAATGAATAATACAAAAGTGGGGGAAAAACAATCCTATTAAAAATATATCAAGTTAAAACAGGATTAAAGAGCTGTTAAAATGATAACAATACAGCACATCCCAATGAAAACACCTTCCATATCAGATAGTTAATATTCAAAAGTCTGAATAAACTGAAAGGTCTTCTGCCAGTGAAAAAAAGCAGAAAGGGGCCAACCTAGCTTCCTGTGCCAGGAATTCCATGTTCTGGGACCAGCCATCAGGAAGGCTCTCTCCTGTGTCTTCATCAATCGTGCTTTTCATGGTGGTGGGACCAAGAGAATACTCTCTCCCAAGGCTCTTAAAACTCAGGCAGGCTCATACTGGGAGATACACCCTGTTAGACAGTCTGGACCCAAGGTATTCAGGGTTTCATAGGTCTGAACCAGCTGTGAAGGTCTCTATTGTTTGCACTAGAGCTCAATTTCTCATGAACCTGATGCACATGGCTGCAGTTTGTTGTTTGTTGTTGGATGCCTTCAAGTCATTCCCAACTTATGGTGACCGTATCACAGGGTTTTCTTGGCAAGATTTGCTCAGAGGATCTTTGCCACTGCCTTCCCCTGATGCTGAGGGAGTATGACTTGCCCAAGGTCACCCAGTAGGTTCATGGCCAATTCAACCCTGGTCTCCAGAGTCATAGTCCAAAACTCAAACCACAATGCCATGCTGCCAGTAATTACCCCTTAATTATCTCCTTCATTTCTGGAGTCAGGAAAGAAAGCAGTGGTTGTTGCAGTCACGTAGCTAAGCATTCACCCTGCTTTGCTGCATGCTCCATTCTATCATCACCACTACTGAACTGGCCTGACAGAAGAAGGCTGAAGGATGGGCAGCTGATGGCAACACCTCAGTACATTCATTACTCAGCAAAGAAGATGTAAGCAAAGTAGCTGTACCAGCCATCACTATCTTCATTTCCCAGAGGAAGCACCAGGATTGAGCTAGAGGAGGGTAGTTTCCTATAGCCCCCAGCACCTACCACTGGCTCTCCTTCATCCCTTTGCATGTCACAACTACACCATGGAAAGAACAAGGGACAGCCCTTGAACATTGCTGCTAAAACTAGGGCTGTGCTTTAGTATGACCGGAGCATTCTTCTCTCACACAAGCATTAGAAATCCCAGATACATCCTCTGAGCCACTGCTTCATAGCATGACCACTGTTTTATAAACTCTGCAATGGTTATCAGTGTATAATCCTTTCAGTTATCTCGACGGAAGCTTAATGCAACAATATCCTCAAAAGAAACAGGTAATATAATTCACATTAGATTTACTATTGACATAGATGTAAAAGTCTGAAGTGAAAAACTCACACAAAGTGTGAAATAAAAGCTTTCTGATGACACCTGGTGGCCACTTTACACAAAGAGACTAAAATTGAAATGCTGCTTTATGGTAAATGTTCCAAGTAAATGCTTCCTTAAAAATCCAAATCTGTACTCCACAATGTGTTCTGAAACATATTTCATATTTACATCCCATTTAAGCAAAATCTGTTGCACACACTTGAATAATGAAAGAATTCTTGTTTTGCAAAATTCAAAACTTCCTAAATTCTTTTGACTTTTATCTCCCAAGCCAAGGGTGTGAATGGTTTTCTTTCATTTGAGTTCCATTTCTTGTCCTTGGTGACAGAAGTTAAAAGACAGCCACCACCAGCCGCCCCTCCAAAATTTATTCAGTAACACATTCTGTTCTATAGATGAGAGCTCCGAGTGATTCTTGAGCTGCATCTCAACTCTGGCTTGGCCATGGTAAGGCTCTGGCTTGGCCATGTCAAATTTGTGCCAGGCACTAACGCAGTTAGCACAGTGACATCACTCCACAGCTGCCACATTAATATAAAATAAATGAATATCTATTTCTCTCCCTTTTCCTAGTACTCCTGCCAAGGGTTGGAAGACTGAAAGAGTGCTGCAGCCAGAGATGTCTTATGGCCTGAGTTAAGCTGGACAAGGTAAGCAAAGGGGAAATTTGTGTTATAAGGAGTGGGAAGGTGCACAGAGGTTTCCAATGCTGGCTCCCAATTTACAAATCCCATTTTGAAGGAAGCCAGCTTTATATCTACCTCAGGCCATTTAGTATTGATTCTTCTCCAGAAGGGTAACTACATATTTTTAAACGGTTAAGTATATAATATAAGGTTACCAATTTTTAAAGTAGGTTGTGCACCTTCAAGCAGCTCAAACGCAAGAGGAAGAGAAGGATTCATGAAAAAGGCAGAAAATGCACAAATTCAATGCCATTAATAGCAGACACATGAGATCTCGTGTATCTTGTGCCATTTTTAAAAAGATTGTTTTATTATCAGTGTAACTAATCACAATGAAGCCATCTCTTACAACCAAAGACATAATAATGAATTTTCTTTACAGCTGAAGAGAAATGGGATTTGCTGTTCCATATCAGCCCAGAACAGGCTGTATAAATTCTTCTTCATATTTATTGTTAAATGTAATTTTATCTATAAAATCAGACATGAAATATTAAAAAGTGAAACAACAGAATTTACATCCTTTACTTAATTTAGTTTAAATGGTCTATTCACTAAAAAGAGGGGGAAAGGTTACATATGTATTATTTCACTGCCTCCATTCTCCCCTATAGCTTTCCCTTTATAAACCACACTGTTTCTGGGATTTACAACTCAGTTGTAAAATTTCCACTCCTTCCCAAGTATTGGTATACTTGTCCTATAATATATTTTTAAAATATTAGTCTTGTTACAAAGAAGTCTTGCAGAAAGTCTCAAGGAAAAGTAATGAGACTAAAAAAAAAAAAAAGCCTTATTTGGCTGAAATGCTGAGTATAATTCGAAAGCTCAGTGTGACTTGCTTCTATATTTGATATATTTTAAGATTAGTCAGTTAAGATGATTATTAACATGAGTACAATGCTCTGTCTGCAGGTATTACAGTCTAAATAAGGCTTCAAAATAGAACTGAGGATTTGCAGAACACACAGCAGCTCAAGTAAAGAATAGATCATAACTGTAATAAAATAATTCTAGAACACGGGCTCATAGCCTGAAAAACCCACAAAAAAACTATGGATGCCAGTAATGAAAGCCTTCGACTTCACAGTTCATAACTGTGTCTGAAATAGAGACTTGATAATATGGTTTTGGTTCATCCACAGAATTCCAACTATTGTTTCCTATTCCTCCTAACCTGCCTTTTCCTATTTTTTTTATTTCATGCAAACTTGGTCAAATGGGATACAAATTAACCTGACTATGCTTACTAAACCCTGGTCAAAGAGCAGGGTTTAATCCACAGACATATGGATGGGGCAACTGTTAGTCTCTGCTTATTAAACAAGATGTGACATTAGATCCCATTGCACATAATGTACAGGCTTCCCATTATCATAGCACATTCAGCAGTATATAAATACCAATTGTAGAAAGAAGCCAGTTACTTGGATTGTAAGATTCCGTCTCTCTGCCCTCATTTCATGTATATTACAAAGAAGCTTTGTTATGTAAACATCACAAAAAGGACATTTTGTACTGACACTCTCTATTCAGAATATAGGAAAGCCATAACACTAGTACTTGCCTTCTAAGAGCCTACTAGTACAGTGGGCCCTTATCTGCTGGGGTTGGTTCCAGGACTCCATGTGGATACCAAAGCATGTGGATGCCAAAGTCCCATTATATACAATATCATAGTAAAATGATGCCCCTTATATAAAATGTCCAAATCAAGAATTGCTTATGGGATTTTACATATATATATATATATATTCAAGCCATGGATGATTGAATCCACAGATGCAGAATCTGTGGACATGGAGGAGGGCTGATTCTTCTCATATTCTCAGAGAGATTGTGAACCCTAACTCAAGTCTCCACAAATGTCCAACAGCAATCCCCTGCCCAATTGCTATAACTGAAGGCACTACCAGAAAGCATCCCCTGCTAAAAAGTATGGCAGGAAATGCATTTCCTTCAAATATGATGGCTGTGAAGGCTCCCCATGACTTCCCCTCATCTTCAGTAATCAAAACTGCCAAGCTAAACTGCCAAGTAATCCTTCCTTCCTCAACAGGTACTAGCAATGTTTCCACACAGAAGACAGAACAGCATCCATGCATGTATTTTATGAAAAGTCAGCAAGGGCTCTAGGCCATGAACCAACAACATGAAGGTCATGGGCCCTGGAAAAGGAGGGGCGGGGGGGCTTGACCCTCTGTTAAGGCTGGGGGACTGAGCTCCCAAAAATATAATCTGTCAAAACTGAACCACTAAGACTCCTGTGTAGTCAGGAATTATCAATCAGAAGTGCACTAAATGATCAAAGACTAAGAAACATTAAGACAGGAATTGTCTTTGAGCCCTCCCAAAAATAATAAAAGCTGCCTTCCATCTATCCTATGCACATTTACTTGGGAGTCAGCTACACTAAACACATGAAGAGAATTTCTAAGTATACATTGTGTTTGTAAGAATCTTCATATTAAAGGATGTTTCAATACTAGTGGATCAGAAAAGTAATTTGCCACTGCTATGCAGCTTCCTGTAAGTAAGAAAAATCAATATCCTACCTCCCAAGGCTTACCTGCCTGCCCACATCTTAAAACATTTCCAGGGCCCTAATGAAGAGAAGATCTCTGATGGTGAACACCAACGCTGCTGTTTCAAGACAATGCTACTACTGACATACACAAAAAGGCACTCACGTTTGCGATAAAGGCTCATATGAGCAGGACATAGTCTAGCCCAGGGGTAGGCAACCTTTCCCCTTTAAGGGCCAAGAGACTTCAGCTTCCAGAAGCCTCAGCCATGTTGGCCAATAGTCCCATGTTGGCCAATAGCTCCTGGGATTCTGGGAGGTGAAGTCCCTCGGCCCTTAAAGGAGAAAGGTTGCCTACCCCTGGTCTAGCCCCTTGAAGACTTCCTATAGGAAAGGATGACTATCGTCTCAGTCACTACACACACTTTGCAAAGGGAAGAATGAGAGAGCAACTACATGGGAACATGTTTTCATCTACTTACAATTGCCTACAAACTATGTATGTCAAACACATTGTATGTTACAGCTCCTGACCATTATTCATAACTGTCCCTCTCTTTCTCAGATCTTAGTGGTCAACTTTCCATATGTGCTGTGAGCAAATCCTGTTACACAGCAGAGTATGACCAGCAGTGAATTTCCAGCTCAGTGGATTCTGAGGCGTCTTACAAACTGCTGGACAGCAATGCATTGGCCACACCAGGGCCAGGACAGGGATGAAGCAATCGAGGGAAAGAAATCTGCTATCCTGTTGTCCTTCATGAAGATTCAAAAGATACAGTAGCTTGGAAGATGCAGCAATCTCATCATTTTCTGCTTCTATTGCTCACTACATCTCTGACTGCTCTGTGCTTGCCCTTTCTTACAGCTAGTGTTTGACATAGGCTGTCATAGTGAGACAAGAGACATAACCATGTTAGTATGGACTATCAATATGCAAAGGGATCTCGTGGTACCTCTGAGTCTAACTGTGTGGAAGAAGCTATAGCATAAACTTTCATAGATTTGGTCAAGTCTACAAAAGCTTAAGCTACAAGTTCTTTTGCACAATTAGGCTCAAAGGTGCTACAACATCCCTTAGCATAGTGAGACAAAAGGTTTTCCCCAGGTCCACCCTAATAGGGACTAACTCTTTTCTAAACAAGTAAACAGAAAACAATCTTAGATATTGAGCTTTTCCGTACTGAAGTTCGACACCAAGACTCTCTCAAGCACAAAAAGGGTTCAGAAAATCAAATAACTCACCCATGTAAATAAGCAGAACATACATAGCTATATTACTTCCATTGTGATAGGCAATACACTGACAGTTGGGAGTAGACCATTGCCCTCTTGTCCTCCAAGTGGTCTTCCCACACGTGTTGCTGACCAGTGTAGGAACATACAATGTTGTACTAGGCAGGCCTTTGGTTTGAGCCAGCAAGGCATATGATACCATTATAGGTTTGTTTGGTTTTTTGGAGCACCCCCACCCCCCACTGGTTGACACGAATATTCACTTTTAGGCTCCCAAACAACATGATACTGTCTGGGACTATTTCAACACACACTGGAGGAGAAAGTGAAATGAAACATATATGGTATGTGTTTGTTTCTTACACCTTATTCTAAGTAGGCAGCATATGAAACAACACAACAGTTACTATGCAAAAGTTTCAAAATGAAGTCACAGGGGCATGCAGATTATCCTTAACTACAACCAAGCCACCTCCACTGTCCAGAAGGCAACATTCACTGAGCAAAGCCAGGGTGTATTTAACTTACCAGTAAGGAAGAACTAATGGAGAATAATAGGTCGGTTTGGTATGAGCTATTTCAATTCATCATAGACAGGAAAGGGATCATTAAACACAGCAGTGCAAACGTATCAAATTACAAGAAAGACGACAAGTGAAGTTAGAAATAAAAAAATGTCAATTTTGTATACTGCTACTACATGCCCTTTTATTCATCATCATGAAGGTAAGGTTAAAGGACAAACTGCAGCCCTCACACACTCTCTAGTGGGATAGCCACACATACTCTTCTATTGACAGCACATCACATCATATGTAGATTACAAAAAGAGAGGGACAACCTGGTAACAACACTGTGTAAAGTTAACTGGGGGCATTTAGTCTCCTATTCTACTTATTAGATAAGTAGATAAGATAACTTTACTAATTTTGCCCAGTGTGTACCAGTTGAGGCATTTGCAGAATGTATCCCAAATCTTCTGTACCTCTGACCTACATATATAATTTGCTTACAGCATTTTACACAATGTAAGACAACAGGAAGAGTTCCAGTTACATAAAATTAAGACTTGTCTGGTATTTAGAAATCATCATTTTTCTCATGGCTTGAATTTTGAAATTCTGATCACTCTGTGAATGAGAGACAAACAAAATCACTATCACAAACGCACCCATTGCACAACTTTAAAAGAGTAGCAGATCACTCTTGAAGCAGTGGTCTACATTGCTGTTGTGTGCCTCCAAGTCATTTTTTACTTATAGCAGCCCTAAGGCAATCCTATCATAGAGTTTTCTTGGCAAGTTTCTTCAGAGGAGGTTTGCCATATCCATCCTCTGAGGATGGCTTGCCCAAGATCACCCAGTGGGTTTCCATGGCCAAGTGGGGAATTGAAACCTGGCCTCCAGAGCTGTAGTCCAACACTCAAACCACTACACCACACTGGTCTACTACACAGCAATAAATGGCTTTTTTAGTGTTTTAGTTATCTTCTTAGGAACAGTAACAAGAGATGAACCAAAAGCTCATTCTGTCCCATGACGAAAAAACCCAAACCCTCCAAAACAACACTGCTTTACTATACTTTTTTTTAACCCGACCTACAAATTCATGATGGTAATGGTAATTTATAATTCTATTATAAATAACAAATTATTTATAGAGCTCATCCCACATTCAGCAGTCATTATTAGGTTCTGGTCTACCCTTGCAAAACAAAAGATTAAACACTCCTGAAGCAACTATAGATTGAGTCGTCCTTATCCGGAATTATAAAATATTCCAAAACCAAAACTTTTGGGTGGCTGAGATAGTGACACCTTTGCTTTCTGATAGTTTAGTGTACACAGACTTTATTCCATGCACAGAATTATTAACAATATTGTGTATAAAATTACCTTCAGGCTATGTGTATAAGGCAGGGGTAGGCAACCTGTCCCCTTTAAGGGCCAAGGGACTTCAGCTCCCAGAAGCCTCAGCCATGTTGGCCAATAGTCTCATGTTGACCAATAGCTCCTGGGATTCTGGGAGCTGAAGTCCCTCGGCCCTTAAAGGGGTCAGGTTGCCTATTCCTGGTATAAGGTGTGTATATGAAAATACATGAATATTGTGTTTAGAGTTGGTCCCCATCTCCTAGATATCTCATTATGTACATATATGCAAACACAGATATTCCAAAATCCAAAAATATCCAAAATCCAAAACACCTCTGGTCCCAAGCATTTTGGATAAGGGGACTCAACTTGTAATAAAACTGAGCAAGTATTCAAATTCACCCTGCTTTTTCAGTATAGTCCCCTTTTCTCACCCTTGTTACCTGATAAGATTAAAAGCTTGTTTCTCACTGCATATGTAGTCCAACATCAAGCAGGTTTTTTGAAGACTTGGTAGGTCCCAGACCAAGTGTTCTTCTCATGGAAAACAGTATGGATTGTACGAAAAACATACATATAAGGTGTGACTGTAAGCATTAGATTATATTCTTGCAAAAGAATCTAAATGGAGGGGCAGTTGGTTGGCATTGGCCCATGTCATCAGAGTGCATGGCTATTTCTTAGTAAAGAAACAACTTGCAATTCAATGCGGAAACTGGCTTGTACTAAAAGGATAATCACTGCCTTCTTAGAGTATTTCTTGCACGGAAGCAGAGAGACTTAATTCCAGTTCTTCACAGAAGCACTGAGCCCTCTGTTATGGCCCATGGCTAATATGGAAATAAAATGAACCAAGCATGAAGAGAATTCCATGGGGTAAAGGTAGAGAAGACAGCTGCTTTCTCTCTTGAAACAATAAGGAAAAGTATTTTCCCCCCTTTTAGGTATGGACGAGGTTACACTTACTAAAGATTTTTTTAAGAGAATATTCTCTAGGGATTAGATTCGACAGAACAGAATGAAAAAGCTGAGTCCACCAGCACATGTTCATGCAGAAGGGCATATGTATATTTGGGACAAGTAAAGCAAAAGGAACAAGGCAGTTGTTAGAGAGGTTTCAGAGGGAGATTGTACACACATATATAAATGAGGAATGGTTTGAAAAAGATTGTATTATACTAAGTTGTCAAAAGATCAATCAAACAGAGATAAACGATCAGATTCAACTACCATGTGAATTCTGAAGATCTAAGATGCAGTTAAGATAGCAAAATATATTTGGGAGTACAAAATCCTGCCTTAAGAATGATTAATGATCTAATCTACATTTCTGATGTTTTTCTGAATGGCCTGATCACTCCTCCTTGGTAGGCCCTTCACTGCTTTGAACCTACGATGAGGCATGGTGGAGTGGATGGAGAATATTTTGAAGTAACATTTGGAAGATAATAGTAGTTATTTTTTCTAAAACAGTCCTACTGGAGAAGAAAACTTTGAATTCATAGTTTGACTGCAAGCATTGCATTGTATAGTTCAGAAACTTTGGCTTTCTTTGCTGTTTAAGCCTGAGGTTTACCTAGAAATATAAGATTTCTCATGCAATGGATTTCTCTGCCCCCCCCCCCTTCTATTCCGGAACACCTGGCTCCAGGAGGGAGCCTTGAAAAGCCTTGGAAAGCCAGATCTGAAGCCCAACCATTGGCACCAGATTGCAGCCTTGGCAAGGACTGGAGTGGGGTGGTAAGCGTTTCTGGCCCCCTCCTTCTCCTCCGGAACACCTGGCTCCAGGAGGGAGCCTTGAAAAGCTGGCCGAAGCCCGACCATTGGCACAACGGCAGAGGCAGTGTCCTTGGGCTGAGAGGACTGTGCCTGATTGTTTCCACCTGTGAATAGAAGCCACCCCGGCAGTGCAGCTGAAGGACACCAAGCAGTGGCCCATCTGATCTTTTCCCAGTCCTTGTACAATATTAGCTATGAGTATTTTGTCAAGCCTGGAAGGGAGCCAAATTTTGAAAACCTTTCGGTCCCTACCAGCATTGGCCTTACAACACTGCCCATCTAGGACTGGTCGGGAATTAGCTGGAGCACCTGTTACCGCCATCATATAATGGAGCTGGGAACAGGCATCGAGGTTGTGTGGGGAGGGGAAGGTATGGCGGCAACAGAGTGAAAAAATGTTACAAAAGAAGAAGGGATCGATGCTAATATCTATCCCTTCTTCAGTTCACTCTGTTGCCCAGGATAACTTGGAGAGTGCACCTTTCATTCCACAGGCCCTTACTCTGCTCCTTTGCAATGCCAGGTCGGTCAAGAATAAAACCCACATCATTCATGGCTTGCTACTGGATGAGGCAGCCGACCTGGCATGCTTTACCGAGACCTGGCTGGGAGATGCCAGTGCTGCGACTTGGGCGCAGGCTCTCCCAGCTGTGTATACAGTCAGTGAGCAGATAAGGGAAAGTGGGCGGGGGGGCAGTGTGGCCTTGGTTCACAGAAACAACTTAACCTTGACCAGGAAGCCTATCCGGAAAACAACCTACATCGAGTGTATGTACCTCGGCCTGAAAACCCGGGATAGTTTGGGGACTCTGTTAGTATACCGGCCACCCCGTAGCCTAACAGACTCCCTAACCGAGCTGACCACCCTGGTCTCTGAGTTGTTGTTGGAGTCGCCCAGACTTTTGGTTTTGGGTGACTTCAACATCCCACTCGAGACCAGCTTGCAAGATCTAACTGGCGCGGCTCAGGAGTTCATGGATACCATGACAAACATGGGCCTATCCCAACTGGTCGACGGGCCCACACATTGTGCTGGTCATACCCTCGATGCAGTTTTTAGTACAGAACAGGAATATCCGTGGGCAGAGGTCACAAAAAATTCTGCACTGTCATGGATGGATCATTTCCTGGTCAAGGCGGAGCTAAGAGCCACTATCTGCCCCCCCGGGGGTGGCGGACCCATTAGAATGGTCCGCCCTTGAAGGCTAATGGAACCAATTGGTTTTCAGAAGGCCTTAGAGGGTTTAATGGTTGGTGATGGCGGGGATTCTGTAGTAGCCTTGGTGAACACCGATCTCACCAAGGCTATCGACACAATCGCTCCCAAGCGTCCTTTCCAGCCCGCTTCTAATCGTAAGCCCTGGTATACAGAGGAGCTTATGAGGATGAAGCGAGCTGGACAATGACTAGAACGCGAATGGCGGAAGACTCAACTCTTATCCGACAGAACTCACCATAGGAAGCACCTTGATTCTTATTGGGAGGCTTTACGTGCAGCGCAGAGATCTTTCTGTTCTGCACATATCGCATCTGCAGAGTCTCATCCGACAGAGCTGTTCAGGGTGGTGGGGGAGCTGACGAAGGTTTCACCTGCGCCAAACCCCCTACTTAACCCAACGATGGCCTGCTGTGACGCATTCAACATCCACTTTGCAGATAAAATCTCTCAGATGAGAGCCGACTTGGACGCCAGTGTTCTGGCAGAATCCATGGACGAGGTATCCAGCAACTCCGTTGATGGCAATTTACTGGATCACTTTCAATCTGTGAGTACTGATGCCGTGGACAAGCTCCTTGGAAGGGTGAGGAAGACGACTTGCCCCCTCGATCCGTGTCCATCTTGGCTGGTCGTCCGGGGGGGACGCGCTGAAAGTGTTCCTCCGGGATACAATCAATGTGTCCTTTAGGGAGGGTTCTGTACCATCTTCTTTAAAGGAGGCGGCGGTTAGGCCACTCCTGAAAAAACCCTCCCTAGACCCCCTGGATAGAAACAACTATAAACCAGTCTCCTTGCTACCTTTTTTAAGCAAGGTGATCGAGAGGGCAGTTGCTTCCCAACTCCAAGAGGTCTTGGATGAAACCGATTATCTCGATCCATTTCAAACTGGCTTCAGGACAGGATATGGAGTTGAGACTGCCATGGTTGCTCTGACCGATGACCTCCGCCTGGGCATCGACAGGGGTAGTGTGACCCTGCTGGTGCTCTTGGATCTCTCAGCGGCTTTTGACACGATAGATCATTCCATCCTCTTGGATCGCCTGAGAGAGTTAGGAATCGGAGGCACTGCTCTGTAATAGTTTGGCTCCTTCCTCTCGGGCAGATCCCAGAGGGTGAGGCTTGAGGACAGTTGCTCGTCCAAAACAGAGCTTAATTGTGCCGTCCCTCAGGGTACCATTCTGTCCCCGATGCTATTTAACATTTATATGAAGCCTCTGGGTGAGATCATTCGGAGGCATGGAGCACAGTGTCACCAGTACGCTGACGACACCCAGATATACTTCTCCATGACCAGATCATCGGCTCAGACTTTAGATATCGTCTCTCCTGTCAATGACTGTCTCAGAGCGGTAATGGATTAGATGAGGAAAAACAGATTGAAGCTGAATCCAGACAAAACTGAGGTACTGACAGTCACGGGACCGAAACCAGATTTGGGAATACAGTCTTCAGTCCTGGATGGAGTCACACTCTCCTCTAAGGACTGTGTTCGTAGCTTGGGGGTACTTCTAGATTCGTCACTTCACATGACTAGTCAGGTGAATGCGGCGGTCAGGAGTGCCTGTTATCAGCTTCGACTGATATGCCAACTGTGCCCTTATCTGGATATGAGGGATCTGGGAACTGTGGTACACGCTTTGGTAACCTCACATCTGGATTACTGCAACGCACTCTACATGGGGCTACCCTTGTGCCTAACCCGGAAACTGCAACTGGTACAAAACATGGCAGCCAGGTTAATTACTGGCACATCTAGGAGGGAGCATATAACACCTGTGCTTAAATCCCTCCACTAGCTGCCGATTAGTTTCCAGGCACAGTACAAGGTGTTGGTTTTAATCTTTAAAGCCCTACATGGCTTGGGTCCATCTTATCTCAGGGACCGTCTCTTCCCGTATGACGCCCCGCGTGCTCTTAGGTCCTCTGGGAGGAACCTGCTGCAGCCCATGAAGACTAGGCTGGCACAGACCTCCCAGAGGGCCTTCTCTGTGACCGCTCCCAAACTTTGGAATGGCCATCTTGTTACCACTCTTGCTGCTTTTAAGAAAGCAGTAAAAACGGATCTCTTCTGGCAGGCTTTCCCGGAATAGCCGGCGAGAGGAGTCCAGCTACCTGCTCTGAGCCCCCCCAATGACTGCCGTATGCTGCCCACAAATTGTTTGATTTTAATTATATAATGTATTTTAATTATTCATTGGTTTAATTCAGTTTTAAGGGGTGGGAGGGTTAGGGATTGAGATGTAAGATGTTTAAATTTCTTTGTGTTTTAATTATGCTGCAACCCGCCCTGATTGCCGAGCAGAGGGGCGGGCTAGAAATAATAATAATAATTATTATTATTATTATTATTATGGAAAGTTCAGAGAAACAAAAACCATGCAGTATTTTAAGAAATGAAAGGCAAACATTTTATGGAAGTATGATCTGAATGTTTGGTTCATTAAAATTCATGCAGTTTAAATAAAAAAGTAATTTTCTAAGAACATTTTTCTCAGTTTTTACAAAATTGTAATTGTCATAGATTATGTAACGTTGACCCTCACCTTCCACAGGGTTTAGGGGTGCAGCATCCTTGCCAAAGTAAAAAAATGCTAATCCTTTAAGCCCCACTCCAAACCTACATGCCATACACGCTTCTGCTGCAAAAATTTATTCCCTGCTTCAAGGCAACTTCTGCCACACTTCTGTTGCCTCTGCCTCCTAGGATGAGAACACTGCTGCAAAAAAACTCCTGCAGTGTTGTTGTCCTTCTTCATGCCCCCCCCCCTTTCTCCTCTCCATCTCCTTTCCTGGGCCATACCTTGGTCCTTACTTCCCTTTCCTGCCTTGGCACCATGACATCTCTGTCTCACTCTGAGATGGGATGGGATGGGTATGGGTATGGGTATGGGATGGAAAAACAGCCCAGCAAAGCTGAACTTTGGTGGGCACAGGTCTCCTGGTTCTTCTACTGTAACCTGACCATATGTGCCTCCACTGGCACCCCTTTCAGACTGCAGGAACTGTCTAGTATGGGGAATTTTATTTACCGTAGCTCAAACTAAGAGGGGGTTGGCTACAAAGACCCTGCGAGACCGTCTCCCACTTGTATACCAAGAAGCTGATTAATCTAAGAATTGATGCAGAGACAGAATTCTCCAATTAAAGTATTATTTTATTAAAGGGACAATCACACAGAAATTCACACTCACACTCGTTCATTCAAGGCTCAGAAAATCAGGGGTTAGTTTGGAAAAACAATGTTACATAATCTTGAGGCAAAACTACAGGAAATACTTACTACAGATGAGGCTTTCTCCAGGATCCAATTGGGTGACACAGCTATTCTGAGAGCATTGGTTTGAACAGAAGTGCCAGTAACTAGAGATCACAGTGACGTTGTGTCCCCATGAACTCCAAACTAGCACACTGAGGGAGGGGGGGGATCCAGGGTTTTTTAAGGGCTAAAACTAGCTGCAGGACAAAGGTGTGAGATTGTATGAGTGAGGTAATCTGGTCTGGCAATATTTAAGGTGAATGGGAAAAGGATTAAGTTGTTAGCTGGCCCACCAGGTGAGATATCTAGGCAATTATCACCCATTCTTTCTGATTATGGAGGTGATGAAGGTCCATTTGCAACTCCTACACTATCTGCCTGACCTTAGGATGGTTCTGTCAGTCTTCCAAGTGACCTTGGTATGACCTGCCTGTCATCGCAACAGTGGCACTTGGGGTCAACTACAGGGTACATCTAGGGTCATGTGGAATGCTACACTCATACCCCAAAATTCAGAAAAATGCACTTTGGCTAACACTTGCTTTGAGTTACAGTGGAGGGACTGGGAGATCTGTCCCCACCCAAGTTTGAGCAGTTTTCCTGCTTTCCATCCCTGCCCATCTAGGAGAGAAATAAAGCCACCAAGAAGGAGACATTGGCCAAGACTGGCACAGAGGTGGAACAAGAATCATAGAATCATAGAACGATAGGGTTGGAAGAGATCACAAGTCATCCAATCCAGTCCTCTGCCATGCAGGAATACAAAATCAAAGCCTCCCCAAACAAATGGCCATCCACCCTCTGTTTAAAATCCTCCACAGAAGGAGACACCATCACTTTCTAAGGCAGCCTGTTCTACTCTCAACCAGCTCTTACTGACAGATAGTTCTTCCTAATGTTTAGGTGAAGTATCTTTTCCTGTAGCTTGAATCCATTGCTACATTGCTACAGGTCCTAGCAGCAGAAAACAAGCTTGTTCCATCCTCAAAAACAATGAAAACTGCTTGGGAGTAAAAGAGAGGCCTACCACCAAGCCCTCCCCCTAGTTCCTCCCTTCCTTCTATCGATCTTTCCTTTCCTTCCTTCTTTGCCAAGCTCGAGTGCCACAGGTCTCCTGGTCCTTCTGCTGTAACTCCAAGTGAGGCTCCCATAGGACAAACACCAACAGTGGGGTTCTTCTCATCATCCCAGGCCAAAAGTGGGTACTGGTGGAGACAGGCATGGTTGGGTTACAGCAGAAGAACCAAGGAGACCTGTGCCCACCCAAGTTCAGCTGGGAAGGCCAGTTGGAAGTGGGGCTGAGGTGTCTCACATCTTTTAAAACAATCACAGGAAGTGGTTGCAACTCCGTAGCAGCTCCCCACCATTGCCAGGTCTCCTTTCTGTGTGCCCACACTACCACACACACAAGACTGACATTCCCTTCCATACCTCTCTGGATGGTCTGCTGAGCAAGCAGGCAACTGAGTGATGGCACCCACGGGAAAGTCGTGATGACATGAAAACTCTAAAGCCAGCTCCAAATCAGGAAGGAACAGGAGCATGGCTGAGGAACGGAAGCTGTGGCAGAGTGAGGAGGTGTGGGGAGAAAGGGAGGCAGGGAGCAGAGGTGGCCAGCCTAGGAATGAGGCAAAGGCATTGTGGTGCCAAGGCAGGAAAGAGAAGTATGGGATGAGGTATGGGGTGGAGAAGGAGGTGGAGAGGAGGAAGAAGAGGGTGAGAAGGACGATGACACTGCAGGTGATTTTTACAGCAGTGTCATCATCCTAGGAGGCAGAGGGAGGAAGCTGTTTGTGAAGGCAGCTACAAACTTATAAATATCCAAATCCATGAAAGAACAAAACCATGAAAGTTGAAGGCTGACTAAATTCTAGTGAAACTAGAAAGTTCCCTGTTAAGAGGCCAGCACAATGATCTCAATACATACTGTTGTAGGCTCCAGCTTCAGTAGACCTACTGAATCATTTGGATCCACCTGTAATAACATGGATGCAACTTTATTTGTCACCTAATCTGTAAAAGTAACCAAAGAGCTAGTCATGTGGTGTTGAATAAAATTCAGTTGTTGAGATCTGAACTGCCTGTGAGAGCAGCCAAAAGTGCAGGTGGTAACACCGTACAAGGAAGCAAAGGATAACTGGCTGGGTCCAGTAGGCTGTACATGCTTCATTAAGAGGTGGTGGTCCACACAACCTTGAAAGAACTAATAATGAAACTTTTTTTTTAAATGACACATCTAAATACAAACATAACTTTTCTGGAGAAGGTACCTGAGTAGGTGGTTGTGGAATAATTGAAGATACTCTTGGATAACCCCAATTATCTGAATCCATTTCAACTGAGCTTCAGAGTTGGGTTTGGTATGGGGAGGAAATGTCAGCCCTGAAAGCTGATGTATTGATTTATATTGGAATGCTACTATGCCACCCAGTTTGCTTTCAGCACAATAGAAACCATTATTTTAAACTCTGAAGAAATAGAATGTTTGGGATATTTTAACCTCTACTACTTATATTATTTTTAAAGACTCTCAGGTTCCCCCACCATTAAAGGTCTGATAGTTGCTGACAAAGGCTTGGGTCCTTTCAGTTGTGGTGCATAAATTTTGGAATATTTGTTTCTGGTTTTGCTTTCCCTTGAGAGACGTGTACTCTTTCCTTACCTTGTTTTCTTTTTTAGTCAATATACTTTTAAAATACTTTTTTAAAACCAGACTTTTGGAGTCTTTTTAATACAGTTCATGACTTGAAAACAGTTTTCCTTGAGTTAGATTGTTTTAATTCTTTTAATAACTGGTTAATTGTTGGAATGCTGGGCTGGAGAACCTCAACCCTTCAGGCCTAATCCAGACCTCCAGGGGTCCCAATCCAGCCCTGGAGACCAGTGGTCCCCAAACTTTTTTGGACTACTGCCCGCTTTCCTTTGGGACAGCAACGCTAGCACCCCCTCCAGCATATATTTTTTGATATTAGGTCTACTGTTCTCCATGTAGCCATGCTGGCCACATGACCACGGAATCGTCTGTGATAATAGCTTAGTAACAGAAATGAGCACTGTCCCCTACAGTTGGACACAACTAGACAATCTTGTCAAGGGAAAATCTTTACCTTTACTTTGTCTACTGCAAATGCAAAACAACCAATCTTGGTTGCTACGCTCTGTCATCCTCAGAGCAGCAACTGAGCAGCTGGCTGAGCAGCGACTAAGAAGCTTCTTGATGTGCCAGCCTTGCAGCTAAGGCCAACGCAGATAAGAGGCTTCCTGATTGCTGTTTGACTGGCATCCCCCTTTGCGTTCTGTCATCCTGGGAGCAGCAACTGAGCAGCTGGCTGAGCAGTGACTGAGAAGCCTCTCACCCATGCCAGCCTTGCAGTAAAAGCCAGTGTGGACAAGCAGCCTCTTTGTTACTGCTCAGCCAGCTGCTCAGTTGCTGCTCCCAGTATGACCATGTGCAAGGGAGAAGCTTCTCCCTAGAGGAGGGACTCTCAATCCTTTATTAGGGCAGTGTCTTTCCTGAACAACAATACTTTGACTGAAGGGCCTCCTGCCACCCCCTTTTCCCCTCATCACCCCCCCACTGCCCCCTTTGACATCACTGCCCCCTGGGTCCTTCCACCACCTCCAAGGAATCCCACTTTGGGAATCACTGCTCTAGGCCAGTGGTCCCCCAAACTGTTTTGGACTACCACTCTCTTTCTTCTTGGGCAACAACTCTAGCATCCCACACACACACACACACACACACACACACATCTATTCCTTGATATAAGGTCTCTGTTTGTACAGCAGCCAGCTGGCCAGAAGTGTCTACCTCAACCATGCCCAGCTCACCACCACATCTTCCTCCACTTCAGCCTCTTGTGTGTGAATACAGCAGTGGCAATAGTCTAAGCCTTCTCCTCCCTTTCACATGTGCCAGCGTTGCAGCAAAAGGAAGACCAGCTTGCTGGATGCTCAGTTGCTGCTCCCAGTGTGACTGGCTGCAAATGAAGCAGCAAACAGGCAGCTGATCAAGTAGTGACTGAGAAGCCTCTCACCCATACTGGCCTTGCATCAAAAGCCAATGTGGAGTAGAGTTGCTGCTTGACTGGCTGCATGGTCGCTGTTCCCTTTGCACCTGGTCACCTTGGGAGCAGTAACCAAGCAGCTAGCTATGCAGTGACCAAGAGGTCTGTTGCCCATGCCACCTTTGTAACAAAGGCCAACATGGGGGAAAGCCTTCTCTGTCACTTCTCGACTGGCTGCTCAGTAGTTGCTCCTATGGTAACTGGGTACAAAGAGAAAACTTCTTCACAGAGAAAAAAGATTCTCAGTCCTTCTTTGCTGGTCCAGAGATAGTTGCTGGCTTCCCACTTTTCTCCCCAGCGAGGAAGGACTCTCAATCTGAGAAGGACAAGACAGGTGAAAGACTCTTTCAAAGAATCAACCCAGACATTCCTCCCACTCGCTCCCCAGAGACATGCCTTCCCCAAACAGTTTCAAATTGTTTTCCCCACTACACACGCACACATTGTTTCTTCTGTAATCTGTTCTGTTAGTCTGTTCAACAACAACAACAACAAAAAAGCAGGATCAGCAAAACAATTCTAACCTGTCAGCCGAGTCCCAGCAAAGCTCATAAAGCTTAAGCTTTGTGAAAACTCCTTTTTGCTGCCACTCTCCTCTACCGCCATCTGTTCTAACTCCTCATCCCCACCATGCTCCTAAAGGCTGCTGGTTCCCCTTGTCTTTCTTGCACACCAATACTCTGATTGATGCCCCTCCGCCAACCCCTTTTCTCTCACTGCCCCTTTGGATCTTTCCACACACACTCCCAGGGGAGCAGTACCATCCAATTTGGGAATCACTGCTCCAGACTTCCCTTTGTCTTTTTTTCTTATAACATTATCATTTGGTGGTTTACCAGGACCTGTATGGGTTTTACCCATTCTAAAAGGATGAAATCCTTTCCTAAGATTATGTTAATGGACCTTAAAACCTTTACATTGTAATATGCTGGTATTTCTGGTTTCACATTTTTGCCTTTGGACACTGAAGTACACACCAGTAAGAACTTCTCAAAAAGTGAATTCAGTCCTCAGGCTAAAAGAAGTACTCCACACTTGCTTTAATGTTGAGAACCTTGTTTAGTTGAAGAGTGGCATATTGATATTTTAAATAGACAGATAAAACAATTATCAATCCCATACTGTTCTACAATTCATTATGAACTGGAATCACAGAAAATGCTGCTGTCTCACAGAAGAGGTATAGTGCCCTAAATTTTGAATGCAAACTTTTCATGTTATTTAAAAATTAAAAGCCATGCTGTGCTATGTTTGCGTTTGGCAATTGGATTAGTAGCACCTCAACTGAGTTAAGCAATGCTTCTTCCTATTAGGGTTTATATTACCATATCCCTTTGTTTAAGAGGGTAACAGAGAGATAGCTGGAAAAAAGTGAAGCAAAGAAAAATAAAATGAATATGAAAACATCAAATGCAGTGAAAGAGAGCAAGAGGCAAGACACTGAGAAGACCTGGCATCAGCAGAAAGTAAGATAGCGCAAAGTAGAGCAGGAAAGTATTTATGCATTTCAAAACTTCGTATCTCCAAAAACAGACCTTTCTCTATCTGTCAAAGAGAAATCTCTTTCAAAGTAAATGAAGTAAATGGTTTAAATCTCAGTAACCTCACTCAGATTGCCATCACCACAAATGTAGGGAATACAGACATCAACTGTCAATGAACAAACTCTCACAGGCTGTCAACTGATTAATCCTGGAAAATTGTGAAATTGTGTGATTACCCATGTTTGGCAATTCTGATGGGTTAGACAAATTACAATACTCTTAACAATCTTGTTTTATAAAACAACACTCCTTGTGCAACTTTATTTCATAAAAGCCCATGACAGAAATATCAGTTATTTTCCTCCACAACTTGATTATGTTTATTTAAGAGTACCAGGTTTTGCTGATATGTAAATTTATTATTCCTCTCTTCTCTGACCCCATGCAAGATACAGTATGACCCCTGTATCTGCAGGGGATATGTTCCCAGACTTGAAATCTATAGTGAAAATTGCAGGTAATAGAAAGCCCTATATTTCTGGCAGAGATTGACCACAGAGTCACACTAGAGGACCTTCAGATGCCTAGTGAGACCATATTTTTTCAAGTAAGTAAATAAAGTCAAAGAGATGCAGCAGCTCAAGTGGTTGAGATGCTGACTCTATTGACTGCAAGATCAGCAAGTTGACAATTTGAGGCCCAGGTGCTGCATGATGGGGTGAGCTCCTGTCACTAGTCCCAGCTTCTGCCAACCTAGCAGTTCAAAAGCATGCAAATGCAAGTAGACAAATAGGTACCACTTCAATGGGAAGGTAAACAGCATTCTGTGCAATCATGCTGGCCACATGATGACAAAGTAGTCTTTGACAATGCTGGCTCTTCAGCTTAGTAACGGAGATGAGCACTGCCCCCTACGGTCAGACACGACTTGACAACCTTGTCAACGGAGAATACCTTTACCTTTACCTTTAAATGAAGTCATGGATACCAATCCTGAAGATATGAGGGTCATACTGTAATCTTATCAGGAAGAGAGGTTATCAGAGCACGGGGAAAATACACAACCCATTTAAAATCAAGTCTCCTATAGCCTAAACTTTATGACAATGTGATTAATTAATACATTCATATTGTGGCCACAAATTCTGGATGAAATAGAATCCAAACACCAGTCAAATAGAAGTCCTGACTTTTGCTGTGTGGTTTATGTAAAATCCGAAAAAGATACCATAAAACAGAAACATGTATATCTACAGACTGATCAAAACATTATGGATTTTTGTTCAGCAAGAAAGAGTTAATGCAATGGCAAATTTAGAAAAATTGAATTAGTCAACATTAGTGCAATTCTATACAAGTTGACTCAGAAGTAAATCTCACTGAGTTCAATAAGGCTTCTAGATAAGGAAGTGGATAAATATTTGCAGCCTACATGGATTTATTCTTGACTCAAAATAGAGTCTGTGACGCCTCTAACTCAGTGATTCCCAAAGTAGGCTGTACATCCTACCTGGGGGCAGTGGAAGTTTCCAGGGGGGCAGTGAGGGAAAAGTGGGGTAGTAGGGGGCCTTCAGTCAAAGTATTGGTGTGCAAGAAAGCCAAGGGGAACCAGAGGCCTTTGGGACCATGGTGGGGATGAGAATTGCATCAAACTTCTTTCAGGGTCCACAAAAAACCACCAAACAACCTCGCTGATCATTTTATGTGGTGCTATCTCCCGCTCTTTGCCTGCCCATGTGAACTCACTTCCTTACCAGCATATTCCGTTAGTAGTGGCAATTAGGAAACTCTCATGAGGCTTTATGAGCTTTTCAGGGACTTCGCTAGCAGGCTGGAGTTGCACTGCTGCTCCTGCTTTCTTTCATCAAACAGGGTGAGAGAAGAGGTAGCAGAAGAAACTTTTTTTTTTTGTGGGAGAGTAGACACTTGAAGTTGTGTGGAGAAGATATATCTTCCACTCTGAGAGCATTTCTAAAGAGCGAGGTATAAATACAAATAATAATATGTCTCTGGGGAAGGAGTAACTGTGCTTGATTTATTGGAAAGAGTCCTTTGCCTTGGAGCAGCTCCTGTAGTTAAAATCTCTCCCTTTCCCAGTCCACACGAGTCTCCAGTCCAGAGCATGTGGCCTCTGTAAACCCCCTACATATGCACCAGCTGCACCTCCCTCTGCCCTGATATGGATTGAAAGCCCCTCCTCTCTGGAGAGAAGCTTCTCCCTTGCATCTGGTCACCCTGAGAGCACCAACTGAGCAGCTGGCTGAGCAGCAACCAAGAGGCTGCTTTTTCACACTGGCCTTAGATGCAAGGCTGTCATGGATGAGAGGCTTCTCAGTCACTGCTTAGCCAGCAGCTCAGTTGCTGCTCCCAGGATGAAAGAGCACAAAGGGAAAAGCGACTGAGCAGCCAGTCAAACAGCTACAAAAAACACTTAGCTGCAAGAAGCTTCTCGGTTGCTGCTCCCAAGGTGACTTGGTGCAAAGGGAACAGTGATTGAGATTGGCTGTTTTGAATTTGCAGTGGAACAGAAGACCTAATATCAAAAAATATGCTAGGCTTGTCACCCAAGAGGAAAGGGGGCAATACCCCAAAAAGTTTGAGGACGATTATTAACTCCACCTACCTCAAGAAATAGGACTTTTAAGCAGATTACAGATCAACTTTTTTGGGGGGGCGTGAGTAAAAGTGGTATACAGTCTTTAAATAAATATTGCACTTACAAGCACACATTTACTCGCCATATCCAAATTGCTTGGGACCAGAAGTGTTTTGGATTTCAGAGCTTTTTGGATTCTGGAATATTTGTGCATACATAATGAGATATCTTGGAGATGAGATGCAAGTCTGAAAATGAAATTCATTTATGTTTCAAACACATCTCATACACATACCTTGAAAGTAATTTTATACACAATATTTTTAATAATTTTGTGCATGAAACAAAGTTTGTGTACACTGATTCATAAGAAAACAAATGTTTCACTATCTCAGCCACCCATGTGGATAATTTTGGATTTTGGAATATTTCAGATTTCAGAATTGTGGATAAGGGAAACTTAACCTGTAATACAAAGCTAGGCGTGTATCATGGGGCACAAAGGCAAAAAAGAACTACCAAGATCCATAGTAGGTGCAATTAAATCAAAACAGCACCATACCACACTATTTTTTCATGTTCTCTTTTATACATTCAACAAGACACAGCTGAATATAATGGTAATGATTTACCATTAATGTTTTCTGTTCACCACCAACCAAAAAACCCACTCAATATTAAAACAGACATAAGGCTGCCACCAAAACAGTGGTGCCACCAAAGTGTCCCTGTCAACAACTAGTGAAGATCCTAAGGCGATAAATTTCTCCATGCTTGGAGTGTAACACATCACCATCACCTTCCAGCCAGAAAGAAAGAAAGAAAGAAAAGCCTCACACCAGGATAAACAAGAATGTGAGATATGGTGATGGTACAGGGAAAAAACAAAAATTTAGACATCAGACTACAGTAGGAATCTAAGCCTTCCAGAAGTTGTTGGATTGCAGCTCCTAGCCATCCTGGGCAACATAGTCAATGGTGAAGAATACTGAGAGTTGCAATTCAGCAACATCTGGAAGACCACACCATTCCCATTCCTGCAATAGATTATGGCAACCCAGTGGAGCTTATCACACAGGAGGCACAGCGTCCTCCTCCCGTCATTAAATTGAATTTAAATCGTCATAATTGTGCGATCGGGGTTCACACTCCTCACACTTTTCTCCTGTCCTTCTCCCATGTTTAAATAATAATGGAGCTGTCCCCACATGCTTGTCCCATCAGAAAAGTGTAATGGAGCTGCCATTTGGTAATAACGGAGGTTCCTGTTATTACCAAATGGCGGCTCCATTATGCTTTTCTGACGAGACAGGCACGTGGGGATGGCTCCATTACGATTTAAGCACGGGAGAAGGATGGGGGAAAGGCATAGGGGTGTGAACCCTGATCGCACAATTATAACTATTTAAATTTGATTTAATGACAGGAGGAGGACACTGTGCCTCCTATGTGATAAACTCTAGTGTCTTCTACAGTTTGTCTCTAAAGAGAGCCACATTCCCACTTTGCATACAAAACAACTTGGTTCAGAACAATAAATATTCCAAGCCACTGTAACCTTTTTCATTTAAATTCTACAATTCTATTGCACAAAGACAAGCAACTAATGCTGATCCTATAATATTCATCCTTTTGAAAGAAAGAAAAAGTTGTCAAGTATTCAAAAGTTTCATGCATATGATAATAAAATTCATGAACCCTGGGAGGTTTGTTACCAAACTGTCTTCTTCTATTTGGATCCTCTCAGTAGTGTTGCTGACTGCAGGCACTGAGTGTCTGCATGCAAGGCAAACTTAAGAAGCAGCCTCCAAATAAAAATCTGAAGTGGAGGTATTTTACCTCTTTAGAATATTTATTATAATTACAAGATATTTATCTGGTTCAATTATATTACTAACATATTACTATTAATGAAAAATAGGAACACTGTATAGGAAAAAGACACACCCATCTCTATTGCTTCTAATATTGGGTACAGGTTGAATCTCCCTTATCCAGAATTCCAAAATCCAAAACTTTTTTCATGGGTTGTGAGATAGTGACACCTTTGTTTCTGATGGTTCAGGGTACACATATTTGTTTCATACACAAAATTATTTAAAATATTATGTATAAAATTACCTTCAGGCTATGTGTATAAGGTGTATATGAAACATAAATGAATTTCATGTTTAGACTTGTGTCCCATCTACAAAATATTTCATTATGTATATACATATATTCCAAGATTTTAAAAAATAATCCAAAATCCAAAACACTTCTGGTATCAAGCACTTTGGTTAAGAAAGACTCAACTTGTATTATAAACGTGTGCGAGATGCCCCCTATCCCTCAACCATCCTTTACTCCAGTCACACACACTACTCCATACAGGGAGAAATGAACATACAGAAGGAATCTTGGTAGGGCAGGGTGTCTGCTTGTCAAATTCCTGATTTCCGCACATTCAGATTTACCATTTGTACACAGACTACAAGTGTTTATCTAGACCAGGGGTAGGCAACCTTTCCCCTTTAAGGGCCGAGGGACTTCAGCTCCCAGAAGCCTCAGCCATGTTGGCCAATAGTCCCATGTTGGCCAATAGCTCCTGAGATTCTGGGAGCTGAAGTCCCTCGGCCCTTAAAGGGGAAAGGTTGCCTACCCCTGATCTAGACAATCAAGCTTATTATCTAGGACCCTTCAAATTCCAGCATGTTTTTTGTGTATTCATATAGACCTGAATACATATAGATTTAAGTGTTAAACTAGCATATGTGGAAGTTGGTGGCAGCAAAAGCAGGTATGAGACTCTGGTCAGCACACAGCACATGTTGTCATTTGGGTCTCTATGGAGCAAGAAGAGGAGAACAGATAGTCCATCTGGGCAGCAGTCAGCCTATATGCTGTGCTTCCTTTTCAGTCTTATCATTTTCCTGTTGAATCATAAAGTTGGAAGGAAAAGCAAGAGCCATTTAATCCAACCCCTTTCTGGAGGATAGATACCATTTTTTCCGGAGTACAAGATGACTTTTTAACCCCAGAAAATATTCTCCAAAATCGGGGGTCATCTTATATACTGGGTGGAGGAGGAGGAGGAAGAAGGGGTAGCCAGCGCGAGGCAGGAGGAGGAGGAAGAGAAGAAGGCCAGGCAAGAGGAGGAGGAGGAGGAAGAAGAAGAAGAAGACATCAAAGAGGCATCCTTCCCAGGGGGCCGCCCGACTTTGGGCCAACTTCGGCCAGAGACGTTCTGGAGAAGAAGGGCTCCGCAACTCCCTCAAAAAGACACGCCGCTGACACCACCGCCATGTTTTTCCCCTTTCCCCAGTCCCTGAAGGCCCCTTCTCCGGTGAAGGCACCCTTGCCCAAGCTCCCTTCCCAGTCGGAGGCGCAAGGTGGGAGGAAGCCAGGTGAGAGGAGGAGGAGGAGGAGACTGGCACGAGGTGGGAGGAGGAGGAGGAGGATGAAGACGGGGTGGCCAGCGCGAGGCAGTAGGAGGATGTGTGGCATGAGGAAGCCAGGTGAGAGGAGGAGGAGGAAGACGGGGTGGCTGGTGGGAGGTGGGAAGAGGAGGAAAAGAGGAACCCTAAGGCGATCCTATCCTGGGGTTTTCTTGGCAAGACTGGTTCAGAGGAGGTTTGCCATTGCCTTCTCCTGAGGCTGAGAGTCTGTGACTTGTCCAAGTTTACTCAGTGGGTTTCATGGCAGAGTGGGGAATCAAACCCAGGTCTCCAGAGTGGTATCCAACATTCAATCCACTACACTATGCTGGCTCCTATTGCCATATACTACCTATGAAACAATTGCAGACTTTTTTGTTGTTCTTGTGTGTCTTCAAGTCCTTTCCGACTTATGGCGACCCTAAGGCAACTTTATCATGGGGTTTTCTTGGCATGTTTCTTTGAATGGGGGTTGCCATTATCATCCTCTGAGGCTGAGAGAGTGTGACCTGCCCAAGGCAAAAGCCACCTCTGAAGAAATCTTGCCAAGGAAACCCCATGATAGAACCTACCGTATTTTCCGGGGTAGTCTTATATGGCGAGTAAATCCCAAACTCTATATTTTAACTGGAAAAGCTGGGGATCGTCTTATACGCCCAGTCGTCTTATACACCAGAAAATACAGTAGCTAAAGCCTGAGAGCCGACCATACAACTTCTGTTTAAAGATGTCTAATGAAGGAGAGTTCACCACCTTCTGAGACAGTCCTTTCCAATGTCAGATTGCTCTTACAGTAAAGAAGCTCTTCCTAATATTTAGGTGGAATCTCTTTTGTTGTAATTTAAATCCACTGTTTCACGTCCTAGCTACTGGAGCAGCAGAAAATATGCTTTCTAAATGACATCAGATATTTAAAGATGTTGATCATGTCACTTCTCAAATCTCTCTCCAAGTTATGGCTCCCTCAGGCATTCCTCACAAGAGTTTGGTTCAACATACGGTAGGTACTATGTGTAATCAAAAAACAATATTTCATCACTTCTTGGTATACATTTGTGTACAACGCAAGGAAGGTGCAGGGAGGTAGGTCACTTACTGCAGTTTAGTTTAAAAACAGATAGAAATTCATGAGGTCACCATAAGTGGATAGGCGACTTGAAGGCACATATACACACAATGCAATTCTCTGTTTCAAGAAGGTATTTGTGATGAGGTCAATTTCTCAGTTCTTTCCACTTCTTGTACATTTAATCTCCCAAATCCTATACTGCCATCTAACTGGATAGGGGAGAGGGGTCACCCCTGAACTTGTCACCAGAAAATCAGGTGGTTAGAGAATGGATTCATGCCATAAACAACTGTGCTCCAACACCCCCAGGCTTTATATGGACTCCCCTAACTTGTCTCATCCAAAAAAAAAATGTGTTGTTTTGAAGTATGGTATCTATTTATTTTTCAATATTAGCCAAGTTTCTACCAAAGCTTTAAATAGTGAGGCAAACATAAAATAAGCTGTAAAAGAAAGGGCAGATGGATACAGTGTGGGAACAAGTCCCAAAGCCAAGGCATTTTCATCAAAAAGGTCCTGTCCTGTGTAAACAACAAAGAGATCTTTGATAATGGTGATGTGGAACAGGAACTCTGGCAGCGATTCAATAGACAGGCAGATTTGTGTCATTTAAAACCCTAGCTCAAAACTGAATGAGCTTTGAAAGTAATGATCACTACTTTAAATAAATCCTTGCAGCATGTTATATATGCACAACTTCACTTTGCAGACCTACCAGGAATGACTACAGCACCTAGAATGGTATATCTAACTCCCATCCCGGCAAGATGATCCAGAAAGATGACTGGAGATACTAAAAGATATTGAAAGATCTAAGATAACCAACAGACTGTATTTAGAATCAACAGGTTCTACTTTCCTTTTTATCTCCCAATGCAAATAATTCATCAGAAAAACCAAAGCCATCTCAGTCTCAAAACTAGGTGCAAGACCAGAATGATCTGGATAATTTAGGTGTTTGTTATAATAAGGAAAATGAAGGTCTTCTCTTTCCGTATATGCTGCATTTTCAGAATACTATCATAAACTCCTTATCTACTATAACCTGATTAGAACACTCTACTTTTCATCAAACTGGATAGCCAAATTGTCCTTTTGCTCTTTAGAAGTTATAAAATGAGCATCTCACATTCTATGATAAGGATAACTGGTGCAGTATTCATTAAAACCTCAAATATAAATTCAAATGAATGCCACATAGCATGCTGATGGGAAGGTCTTCATTAGCTTATCAGTTTTAAACCTCTGACTTGCAAATAATTTACAGTTAAGCATGAGGACATGATAGAGAAAAGTCAATGCAAGGATTTCCGTGATTACAAAAATAACACGAGGAAATTATAAGACACCTGAAAGATGTTGAAGCCAGTTTTGTGTACAGCCCTATTCAGGCCCTAAGGTGTGCAGCCGTATTCAGGTGTTCAGTAGCAAGCGCACTGTACACACAAGGACTGGAGCACCTTCCTCATGCAAATTAAAACGTATGAAGAGAAGAGTCTGTTGTATGCATGAAGACCTTCCATACAAGCCAGAATGGGCAGATTCTTCCATGTGAAGACAGGGAAAACAGCCCATGGAGCAGCCATTATGAAAATAATGGGCAAAAATAGCATGAAAAGACAATCCTATTATCATGGAAGAAGGGAGACTCATAGGGTGCTGGTTACCCCCAAGCTGTCCCTGACTTCAGATAATATGGATAGCCTTGGCAACAATGCTGCTGATCAATGCTAGGTCTATGAATGAAAAAACACCTTGATCCAGGAATTGATTCTGGATAAGCATGCTGATCTGGCTTATATTATGAAGGCCTGGCTGGATGAAGCTGGGGAGGGTTTAACTCTACCTGGGTTCTCTGTACAGCAGCAGGCAAGGCTTGGTGGGCAGGGAGATGGAATTACAGTGGTCTATCAGGATTTGATCTCCCTCGCTAGGTACCCTCTCTCTCACACTGTCTGCTGGGTTCATATTTTGGAAGGTGGTTGGCCAGAATAGAATAGGGATTCTGTTAGTGTACCGCCCACCCTACTGCTCAACAGTCTCCCTTCTGAACTGTCTGAGTTGGTCTTGGTGACATCTGGCGTCCTGCAGGGTGCCATCCTATCCCCCATGCTGTTTAACATTTACATGAAGCCGCTGGGTGAGATCATCCGGAGACATGGAGTGCGGTGTTACCAGTACGCTTTTTCATCATCACACTTTCTATAAGCTAAAATTTAAGTTTAATTATCAGGTCAGGCATGGTTAATATTTGGACGAAAACCATCAAGTATTATCGAAGAATTCTAGGAAGGACTAAGAAAGACTCCTACCTGCAAACTCTGGAGAACTACTTTGTCAAGAGTCAACAATATTAGAGTAGACGGAGCAAGGGCCTGGCTTAGTACAAGGCTGCTTCCTGAACTCCTATGTCATAAGGACTTTTTTATCTTGATAACAGTTGGACTGAGATGTATTACCCTAAACACCCCTAAACTATTTCCAACAAGACATTGTTTTTTATATGAACTACAGTCTGAAACACTTGAAACTACAGTGCCTTTCAGAAGTATTCATACCCCTTTGGCTTTTCCACATTGTTGTATTTTAGTCTGTTGCTGTTCCCCGCCTTGAACCATAAGGACAGCTGGGTAACAAATAATATAGAGCTGGCCCTCCACATTTGCAGCTTTGACTTTTGCAGCTTTGGTTATTTGCAGTTTTGATTAATATGTTCTCTCTAGGAATCTCTAAGTCAGAGGTAGGCAACCTTTTTGAGCCGGGGGTTGGGTTGCTGTCCCTCAGACAATTGGGGGGCCAAAGCACCAAAAATAAATAAATAAATAAATAAATATAAAAATTAAAAAATTAAAAAAATATGCATGCACACTCTCTCAGCCCTAGAAAAGCCATGGCAAAACCCCTGTAGAGATTTTGCCAAGAAAACCCCAAAAACAAGTAATAACAACAATAATCAATATCATCATGGCGGGCGGTGGAGGCGGCGGCGGTAGGACCGGCCTGGGGCCGATCCAAAGGCCTCGGGGAGCCGCATCCGGCCCCCAGGCCTTAGGTTGCCTACCCCTGCTCTAAGTCCTCCAGTGAAATTCTGCTGGAAATTGACAATAGAGTTGTGCTGGAGAAATCACTTCTCTAGGCATTTGTAGGTCCTCCAGCATGATTCTATGATCAACCTCTGGCAGATGTTGACTATAGAGTTATATTGGAGGACCTGGATATTCCTAGAGTGGTGCTTTCTTAGGTAAAAAGAATAGTGTTCTTTCATTTGCATTTTTTCTACATTCACTGGGGTCCCTCACCCCTAACTCTAGCTAATGTGGAGGGACCACTGTATTACAGTATATGTTATTAATTTATTAGATCCTGGACTTCATATGGCTTTAATTGGCACTGTTACACTTGATGTACACAAGATACTCAATACTGGAAGGTACAAAATATTTTCGTTAGAAAAAAGGGACTTTGGACTGGGGCAGAAGTTCTCTTTCCAGCAGAACAATGACTCTAAATGCACAAAGTAACTGCAAACTGAAAAAGCGACTGCAAACTAACAGGCAGAGAGAAAAAATCAGAGTAGAAACATACTGCAGTAGCCCTTGGTATCTGCTGGGTTTGGTACCAGGAGCCCCTCATGGACACCAAAATCCATGGATGCTCAAATCCCATTCAGTGCAATGGCATAGTAAAATGGTATCCCTTATATGAAATAGCAAAATCAAGGCTTGCTTTTTGGAATTTATATATTTTTAAAATATTTTCAAGCAGTGAATGATTGAATCTGTGGATAAAAAAAAAAAACTGTGGATATGCAGGGCTGGCTGTACATTGTCTTAGATAAGTGTCGGCTGAAGTTGAAAGAGTACTCTTATGCTTGGCAAAACCAAATCATTCTTCCAAATATCATGGCATACTGGAATGGGGTGCAGAAGCTTTAGTGAGCACTTCCTCAAATGATCTCCAAATTTCACTGTCCTCCGAAAACATTTTATTCATTTTTCAATGTTGCAGAGGAATGTGATGGATATGAAAGTACTGCAATATAGCAGTTTGAAGTTAATTTAAGAACCTGGTTGAAGGCTTTCCAAATGTTAACATAGCTCTCTGCCTTTATCTAACTCTGCCAATTTCAAATTGTGAAGGAAAAAGAACATTCTTCAAATGAGGCTTATTAAAAATAAGTTATGTTCCACCATGCTAGTCAAAGCTGTCATCATTATCTGTTCTATCAATAGAACAGGGTCTACTGAGAGAAATACCTTTTGATAATCACATCTCTTCATTTGCTGACAAGAAAAAGTAGGGGGGAAAGATGAGATACCTCTTAAAATATTCTGAATATAGTTTGTCGTGGTGTGTAAATATTTTCTTTAACTTCAGTCATAAAATCTAAGCATTCAAAACTAAATACTCCAATGTCAAATATAGCTTTGTGGAAAGCATTATATGCATATTTACTTTTTTTCTTTCACTGACACAAGGTGCTGTGAGAAGGAGGTGTCAGGGTGGTGTTTCAAAAAAAAACCTTCTTTACCAGACTCTTTGCTATTTTAAAAAGGCACTGGATGCCACAGCAGTGATTTGATGGTTTGAACATTGGGAACTGTAGATCGCTCCCTATTACCACTGCTGTCACATTCTCTTAATGGGGAGTAAGTTGGGTGTACCTTAAGAAAATTATACTCTGCTTTCCCTGAAAGCAAAAGTATTACAAAAAATATTAAAAGCATAAAAACCATAACCAAAATTACAGTTACAAAAAACTAAAAACAGCAAAATAAAATCACAAAGATATTAAACTAGCAGTCAGTGGATAAAATTAAGCAACCATTGGGATCAGCTGATTAGAGGAAAGGGTGGAATCTATGTGAGGAATGTTAATTAGAATAATTATATACCGTATTTTTCGCCCTATAGGGCGCACTTTTTCTTCCCCAAAACGTGCGTGGGGAAGTGAGTGCGCCCTATAGGGCGAAGGGGCCGAGGCCGTGGGGAGAAGGAGCCCTCCTTCCCCCCGCGACCTCAGTCTTTGAATGGACTGGTGCTGGGATCGAAGCGATCCCGGCACCAGCCCATTGAAAGACTGAGGCCACGGGGAGAAGGAGGGCTCCTTCTCCCCGCGGCCTCAGTCTTGGAATCGGCTGGAGCCGGGATCGAAGCGATCCCGGCCCCAGCCGATTGAAGACCGAGGCCGGCGGGGGAAGGAGCCTTCCTTCCCCCCTCCCCCCCGGCCTCGGTCTGGAATCGGCTGGGGCCGGGATCGTTTCGATCCCGGCACAAGCCCATTCCAAGACTGAGGCCGGGGGGGAGAAGGAGGGCTCCTTCCACCCCGGCCTCAGTCTTGGAATGGGCTTGTGCCGGGATCGTTTCGATCCCGGCACAAGCCCATGGAAAGACTGAGGCCGGGGGGGGAGAAGGAGCCCTCCTTCCACCCCGGCCTCAGTCTTGGAATGGGCTTGTGCCGGGATCGTTTCGATCCCGGCACAAGCCCATGGAAAGACTGAGGCCGGGGGGGGGAGAAGGAGCCCTCCTTCCACCCCGGCCTCAGTCTTGGAATGGGCTTGTGCCGGGATCGTTTCGATCCCGGCACAAGCCCATGGAAAGACTGAGGCCGGGGGGGAGAAGGAGCCCTCCTTCCACCCCGGCCTCAGTCTTGGAATGGGCTTGTGCCGGGATCGTTTCGATCCCGGCACAAGCCCATGGAAAGACTGAGGCCGGGGGGGAGAAGGAGCCCTCCTTCCACCCCGGCCTCAGTCTTGGAATGGGCTTGTGCCGGGATCGTTTCGATCCCGGCACAAGCCCATGGAAAGACTGAGGCCGGGGGGGAGAAGGAGCCCTCCTTCCACCCCGGCCTCAGTCTTGGAATGGGCTGGTGCCGGGATCGTTTCGATCCCGGCACAAGCCCATGGAAAGACTGAGGCCGGGGGGGAGAAGGAGCCCTCCTTCCACCCCGGCCTCAGTCTTGGAATGGGCTGGTGCCGGGATCGTTTCGATCCCGGCACAAGCCCATGGAAAGACTGAGGCCGGGGGGGAGAAGGAGCCCTCCTTCCACCCCGGCCTCAGTCTTGGAATGGGCTGGTGCCGGGATCGTTTCAATCCCGGCACAAGCCCATGGAAAGACTGAGGCCGGGGGGGAGAAGGAGCCCTCCTTCCACCCCGGCCTCAGTCTTGGAATGGGCTTGTGCCGGGATCGTTTCGATCCCGGCACAAGCCCATTGAAAGACTGAGGCCGGGGGGGAGAAGGAGCCCTCCTTCCACCCCGGCCTCAGTCTTGGAATGGGCTTGTGCCGGGATCGTTTCGATCCCGGCACAAGCCCATGGAAAGACTGAGGCCGGGGGGGAGAAGGAGCCCTCCTTCCACCCCGGCCTCAGTCTTGGAATGGGCTTGTGCCGGCATCGTTTCGATCCCGGCACAAGCCCATGGAAAGACTGAGGCCGGGGGGGAGAAGGAGCCCTCCTTCCACCCCGGCCTCAGTCTTGGAATGGGCTTGTGCCGGCATCGTTTCGATCCCGGCACAAGCCCATGGAAAGACTGAGGCCGGGGGGGGAGAAGGAGCCCTCCTTCCACCCCGGCCTCAGTCTTGGAATGGGCTTGTGCCGGCATCGTTTCGATCCCGGCACAAGCCCATGGAAAGACTGAGGCCGGGGGGGAGAAGGAGCCCTCCTTCCACCCCGGCCTCAGTCTTGGAATGGGCTTGTGCCGGGATCGTTTCGATCCCGGCACAAGCCCATGGAAAGACTGAGGCCGGGGGGGGAGAAGGAGCCCTCCTTCCACCCCGGCCTCAGTCTTGGAATGGGCTTGTGCCGGGATCGTTTCGATCCCGGCACAAGCCCATGGAAAGACTGAGGCCGGGGGGGAGAAGGAGCCCTCCTTCCACCCCGGCCTCAGTCTTGGAATGGGCTGGTGCCGGGATCGTTTCGATCCCGGCACAAGCCCATTGAAAGACTGAGGCCGGGGGGGGGGAGAAGGAGCCCTCCTTCTCCCCCCGGCCTCAGTCTTGGAATGGGCTGGTGCCGGGATCGAAATGATCCCGGCACCAGCCCATTCCAAGACCGAGGCGGGGGGGGGGGGGGGAAGGAAGGCTCCTTCCCTCGCCGGCGGGTCTTCAATCGGCTGGGGCCGGGATCGCTTCGATCCCGGCACAAGCCCATGGAAAGACTGAGGCCGGGGGGGAGAAGGAGCCCTCCTTCCACCCCGGCCTCAGTCTTGGAATGGGCTTGTGCCGGGATCGTTTCGATCCCGGCACAAGCCCATGGAAAGACTGAGGCCGGGGGGGAGAAGGAGCCCTCCTTCCACCCCGGCCTCAGTCTTGGAATGGGCTGGTGCCGGGATCGTTTCGATCCCGGCACAAGCCCATGGAAAGACTGAGGCCGGGGGGGAGAAGGAGCCCTCCTTCCACCCCGGCCTCAGTCTTGGAATGGGCTGGTGCCGGGATCGTTTCGATCCCGGCACAAGCCCATGGAAAGACTGAGGCCGGGGGGGGGGGGGGAGAAGGAGCCCTCCTTCCACCCCGGCCTCAGTCTTGGAATGGGCTGGTGCCGGGATCGTTTCGATCCCGGCACAAGCCCATTGAAAGACTGAGGCCGGGGGGGGGGGGGAGAAGGAGCCCTCCTTCTCCCCCCGGCCTCAGTCTTGGAATGGGCTGGTGCCGGGATCGAAATGATCCCGGCACCAGCCCATTCCAAGACCGAGGCGGGGGGGGGGGGGGAAGGAAGGCTCCTTCCCTCGCCGGCGGGTCTTCAATCGGCTGGGGCCGGGATCGCTTCGATCCCGGCCCCAGCCCATTCAAAGACTGAGGTCGCGGGGGGGGGGGGGGGGGGGGAAGAAGCCCTCCTTCCCCCCCGCCCCCCCCCCCCCGCGACCTCAGTTCAATGGGCTGGTGCTGGGATCGGTCTCCAATCCCAGCACCAGCCCATTGAACAACTCCGGCTAAAGGGAGGAATCCTTTTTTCTTGGATTTTCCCCCTTAAAAATTGGGTGCGCCCAATATGCCGGAGCGCCCTATAGGGCGAAAAATACGGTAAGTGTATCAGTAAGAGCCAAGCTAAATCGCTGGTTTAAACTCATATGCGTTTGAACAAGTAATTGTGAATACTTCCATTATCTTCTTCTGTTAAATCATTTTGTTGATATACACACATGCTTAACGTGGTTGTTAAACTGAGATTAAGTTATTGATAAGCTATTAAAGTATTGATACGACTGTGGTATCCGTGGTGTGAGAAGAGAGTTATCACAACTGGTGACAACGGTGAGACAAGGAGAGGTCCACACCAGCGGTGCTTCGGAAGATGATGTTATGTATTCTTTATTGCAGTCAATGGATCAAAATTAAAAACATACAGAAACAAATTATCTGAACCACAGCATACAGCATTAAGTCATGGAATGACTGTACCTGTATAGGATAAAGCTTAGCCATCCTCAGTCCAAGCTTATAATTTTACAAGGGTACAAAACAGCCCTCAGTATCAAGTTACCTATTGCTTTGTTGTTCTTATTAGTACAGATAAAATACTAGCCAGGTCGAAAGAAGCTACTATATATGAATACACAATCAACTGCATGAAAATATGGTCAACGTGGGATATCAAATTCCATCACAGAAATTTCAGAAAAGAATATTTCCCACCAATTCCAACTCCTGATTGTTTCACTTGAAATCCCCTCTGAGGCAAGAAACTGAAGCTGAACTGCACATACACGAGGGACAAAACAGCTGATCTTAATATTTTCTGCTGTGTTGTTCAATATCTGCATTAAGCCACTGGGCAAGGTCCTCTGGAGAGATGCACTGCAATGGCACTGGTATGCAGAGGACACGCAACTCTTTTGTCTCCTCCCCACCTTGTCTCAGGGAGGTTCCTGATGTTGTGAAGCAGCATTTGAGAGTGGCAATGGTCTCAAGGAGGACTCATCACTGGAGGTTAGTAGAATGAGAGGAAGCCCAGGAGACATTAGATCTATCAAGAAGACACCTCCATCGGGTTCCTCTTTCCTCTTATTATCAACTGGCAGCAGCCTTACATCAGGCTATAGCAGACCAAAAAAACATAAGGGAAATAGGACCACCCCACAGGGCTGGCCCTATGGTGAGGCAGAATGAGGCAGCTGCTTCATTCTGGAGGGAGAGGCAGCAAAGTGTTGGAGGACAGAACTGTGGGCCTGGCACAAGGTGACCAGATGTCCTTCTTTTCCAGGACGTGTCCTACATTTCAGCCTTCTGTCCAGGTGCAATTTCAAAATGTCCTCCACTTTGAACATGACTCAGAAGCATACATTTACATTTATATGAGTCCTATTAGCTTTTATTTCGGAATATCCTACATTTTGCCTTGTCCTCCTCCGTGGTTATGAAATCTGCTCACCCTGAGCAGACTACACAATAGCACTGTTATTCCACTTTAATGGCCATGGTTCTGTCTTATGAAATCCTGGGGCAGGCAGTGTATGGAGGGGCATTTAGAATTGTTACCCAGAGAGCCCTGGTGCCCCTTTGAACTACAAATACCAGGATTCCATAAGATAAGATGATTCTCCGAAGAAAGTGTAATCACAGTGTTAACACTGTGTTATGTGAAAGCGCCCTTGAACTTGCTTGCTACTTGTAGATGTACTACGGGCCTTTGCAGACTGCCAGAAATAGTGCACATTAAATTGAGGCACTGCCCTGGCTCAGTGCTAGGGAATCATGGGAACTGTAATTTATTGTGGCACCAGAGCTCTCTGACAGAGAAGGCTCAACGTCTCAGAAAAAATACAATTCCCATGATTCCCTAGCACTGAGCCAGGGCAGTGCCTCAATTTAATGTGCACTATTTCTGGCAGTCTGCAAAGGTCAGTAGTGGAAGAGACTGTCTCCTTGACAATGTTCAAGTTAAACTCTTCATTATATGGAATGGAATATCATCTGAGTTTAATCTTATCCTTCCTCTTGATCAGCAAATTATTTGGGGCTAGTCCTGCCGTTCCTTAAGCTCAGGCAGAGAGAGACCAGCAATTTCTGGCTCCTCCTGTCTTTGAAATTTTCCATTTCATTTAATCATTACCTAAAAGTTGAACCAAGCAGTTAAGCACCACTGCCCCAATTTGCTTAATCTCCATTCCACCCCTTCTCCTTTTGTCTAATCAATATCCTTTACATTGTAAACCTAAACTTTTATCTGAGTCTCTTTAAGCCCCCCTCTCTTTTGTTGTGGCTGAAGAGCAGAGATAAAATCCTTCATTAAACAAGTCTCTTCTTAAATACAGATGAGATGGAAATGGAGGCTGCTTCTGCACTGCAGAAATAATGCAGTTTGACACTGCTTTCGTTGCCATGGCTCAGTGCTATGGAATTCTGGGATCTGTAGTTTGTTTTGACACCAGAGCTCTAATGCATCTGAGGAAGTAGACTGAAGTCTATGAAAGTTCATGCTGCAATTTATTTCTTTCAGTTAGTCTCAAAGGTGCTACAAGAGCTCTCTACATACTGATTCTACAGGCCCCAAATTCTCAAGCTCCTCAAAATGGTTTTGTTCCTGACTGCTCAGGTAGCATCCTAGAATCATAGAATCATGGCGTTGGAAGAGGCAAGGGCCATCCAACCCAACCTCCTGCCATGCAGGAACTTAGAATCAAAGCACCCTCGACAGATGGCCATCCAGCCTCTGTTTAAAAACCTCCAAAGGAGGAGACTCCACCAATAGTCTCCAATGGAGTGTGTTGCACTGTCAAACAGTTCTTACTGTCAGGAGTTCTTCCTAATGTTCAGGTGGAATCTCTTTTCCTGTAGTATTATTATTATTATTATTATTATTAGCTTGAATCCATTGCTCTGGGTCCTAGTCTCTGGAGCAGCAGAAAAGAAGCTTGCCTCACTTTGACACCCCTTCTAATGTCTAGTGATCTAGACACTAGACCTCTTAACCGTCTCTTCTCCAGGCTGAACATATCCAAATCCCTAAGTCTCTTCTCATACGGCATAGTTTCCACACCCTTCAACATTTTGGTCACCCTCCTTTGGACACACTCCAGTGCGTCAACATCCTTTTTTAACTTTGGTGCCCAGAACTGGACACAGTATTCCAGGTGAGGCTTGACCAAAGCAGAATAGAGTGGCACTATGACTTCCCTTGATTTAGACACAATATTGCTATTGATGCAGCCTAGAACTGCATTGGCCTTTTTAGCTGCTGCATCACATTGTTGACTCATGTTCAACATGTGGTCTGCTACTACTACTAGATCCTGTGGCTAGGATTATTTTGCCCAGCTATTGCTGGTGTTCCAGTTGTGTCCATTCACAAATAGATAAGACCTGGCCATGGTATCACATGCAATCATTACTTCCAGGTTGTTATTGTTGTTGTGTGCCTTCAAGTCATTTCCAACTTATGGCAACCCTGAGGCGAACCTACCATGGGGTTTTCTTGGCAACATTTGTTCAGAGGAGGTTTGCCATTGCCTTCTCCTGAGGCTGAGAGCATGTGACTAGCCCAATGTCACCCAGTGGGTTTCATGACTGAGCTAGGAATCAAACCTTGGTCTCCAGAGTCATAGAGTCAAACCATTATGCCACACTGGCTCTCATTTGCAGGTTACATTAACAAAAAATGTTGTAAATGAGGTTGTCTTTCAATAATACCCAGAAACTTCAACTGACCCACAATAGAACAGTAAATATTTTGGTGAATATTCCCTCCTTGTGAGAGGGATGACTTATTTCATAACAGATAAATTGACCTCCAATTCATTTATGGTCATTAATTTCATAGTCCTAAAGAGAAAGTGCTATGGATACTTGCAGGTCTGTCTCCTCCCATATTGAGCCTGACTCCCTACTGAGATTCTCAGAAGCCGCCTCCAGATTATAGTACTTTTATGATTGCGTTGAGTTTATACATCTTGTATTCTCCTGCAGCAAAAATAGGCTTGTGGACACCTTCAAGATCAGCATAGGTGGTTGCTTTTGTGTTGACATATATAGAATTGTACCAATAGTTTATCATGTCTTCACAATGTGACCTAGTGAAAAACACATTTGATCTCCACTTTAGGAAGTATTTTAGCCCCTTCCCCAAGCACTGAAAAGCAAGACTTCCTGAGCAAATAAGTGCAGCGGGGATGGAACAGCAATTATGTTTCATACTCAATTGCTAAACACAGTCCAGTTTTCGTGTTAAAAAACAAACTGACTTTGTTTCAGACATTTCTTTCACCTGTTGTTGTTCACACAACAACTAAGAAAACAAAAACTATACATAACCAACACAAAGGCCTGGTCCAGAATAACCTCTGGTACCAAATAACATACAAGACTCCCTAACAAGATCTAAATACCCTGAAGGCACCAGATCCTATCTGGTCTTGGAAGCTAAGCAGGGTCAGCCCTGGTTAGTACTTGGATGGGGGACCACTAAGGAATATCAAGTGCTGTCCTCTGTATTTCAAGGGAAGGAACTGGAAAAACCACCTCTGAGTAAGAAAACCCTATGAAAAATCCATATGACTAAGGAACAGTCTAATTTTCAGATGTGCTTGCTATTATGTTAAGCCCAAATATCTTGAGTGAAGGGACTACGAAGTGCAATCGTACACATATTCATTTAGAAGTAAGGTTAACAGATCTTTGCTTTCTAGTTGAGTACACCCTAACTACTCAGCCCTCCATATCTATGGATTCTGTATCTGTGGATGTCATCACCCACTCCTTGCAAATATATATATATATATATATATATATATATATATTAAAAAAATCAAACCTTGATTTTGCCATTTTATATCAGGAACACCATTTTACCACACCACTGTTTATCCTGGAAGTAAACCCCAGCTGATACCAAGGGCTCAATGGCAAACTGATCCAAAACACACTGCAGAAATAATCCAGTTTGAGACTGCTTTAACTGCCCTGGCTCAGTGGTAGGGAATTCTGGGAATTATAGTTTATTGTGTCACCAGGGCTGAGAGAGAATCCTAGGAATTGTAGTCTGCTGTGGCACCAGGGCTCTCTGACAGAGAAGGCTAAATGTCTCACAAAACTACAGTTCCCAGAATTCCCTAGCAATGAGCCAGGGCAGCTAAAGCGGTCTCAAACTGGATTATTTCCACAGTGTGTTTTGGACTTTATGACCTGTACAGACTGCCAGAAATAATCCATCCTGAGACCACGTTAACTGTCCTGGCTCAATGCTAGGGAATCATGGGAACTATATTTTTTTTTCTGAGACATTGAGCCTTCTCTGTCAGAGAGCTCAGGTGCACAATAAACTACAGTTCCCATGATTCCCTAGCATTGAGCCAAGGCAGTTAAAGTGGCCTCAAACTGGATTATTTCTGGCAGTCTGTACAGGCCCAAGTTTTCTTTTTAGTGTACCAACAAGGATCCCGGGGGGGGGGGGGGTTATTTTGGGTGTGGTTCTTTTGCTTGGCTGGTTGGTTGTTTTCCACTTTTCTACCAACAGTCCATTTGTGAACAGCTATGAATGAACAAGCCATTAAGTACTACACAACTTAAAAAGCCCTTCCAGATAAAAGTCTGAGAAAGAATAATCCTCAACTGCTGCAAAATCATCATCATCATCATATCCTTATATGCCTTTAGAACCATCCAGTGAATCAAGTTCTTATAAATATATAGATAACAATCTCCCAAAAGGTGATTGTATAAAATGGAGAGGAGGGGAGGAATGCAGCAACACCTTTAAAATTAAGTGTTGGTGCCACAATAAACTACTCTCTGTTTGTCGTTTCTCAAGAGACCTCTCTGTGTGTGACTAAGGCTGCCTCCTCACTGCAGAAATAAACCGGTTTGACACCGCTTTAACTCCCATGGCTCCATACTATGGAATTCTGGAAACTGTAGTTTTGTGAGACATTTAGCTTTCTCTGTCAAAGAGCTCTGGTGCCACAATAAACTACAGTTCCCAGGATTCCACAGCACAGTTAAAGCGGTGTCAAACTGGATTATTTCTGCAGTGAGGACAGCCTACAGTAACATCCAATTTCCACAAAACAGAGATAATTTTGGTAATAAGTATATATGGCTCAATAAAGGTATCACTGTTCTGTGGATGATGGATGTTATTATACTCTGCTATAGGGCTACTCATGGCTATGCTTTCTGTGTGCGACTATGAGACAGAGTCAGCCGTTACGCCTGCGCACTGTGCTTTTACCTCACATAAGTGGGGAGGGAAGCCCACCGTAGCACATGCGCAATAATAACCCAAGAAGCCGTTGACCACAAAAGGCTTCCGCATGCGCACTTCACTAATTTCTCTCCCCTCTCTTTAAGAAAGGAGGGTGAGCCTCAGTAGCCTTAGCCAATCGCTGTTCGCCTCCTCCCACGCCCAACCACTCAGGAAGCGTCAGGCTCGGGCAACTGGAACTGATTGGCCAAAAATTTCGCTTCCTGCCCTCCCTCTCTTCCTCCCTCCCTCCGCCGAGGAAGGGGGAGAAAACGACGGCAACGCAGAGGCCCAAAAAGCCCTGGGGATAGAGGAGCGGGCCTGCTGGGCGTCCGGAGGGAAGCAGGCGCTCCGCGAAGGGAGGCCTTTGGCGTTCTGGGGCAGGGGACGCCTTTGGCGCGCGGGGCAGGCGCCGAGGGGGGCTCTTTCACTCACCGCGCGGGGGGGAGCCGTCGCCTCCGCTTGTGATGATCTTGGTCACAAGTGGCGTGCCGTAGGTTGGCCGTGCTGCGTCACCGGCCGACGTACGTGACGTCACAGGAGGCGGGGCAGGAGGAAAGCCGGAAGCGGCGACGGTGCCGCGCTCGCGACACGGTTCCAACGGCCGCGGCGCCCCTCTCGCGAGGCCGACTTTGTCCGTGAGCGGAACCCAGGCGACGGCGGCGGCGGGGCTCGAGCTGCATTCCTGCTCAGAAATCTCGAGTCTCGCTTCTCCTGAGGCCGAAAGTGTTTTGGATTTGGGGATCCCTGTGTTATAACTGCATATACAATGTGACTATTTGCGGATTTGATAATATGTTCTCTCTAGGAATCTCTTTTAAGAATCTCTTTTAAGTCCTCCAGCGCAATTCTGCTGGAAGTTGACCATAGAGTTCTACTGGAGGACCTAGAATTTCCTAGAGGAAACCTTTCTCTAGGTATTTGTAGGACCTCCAGCATGATTCTATGGCAGATGCTGACCATAGAGTCACACTGGAGGACCTGGAGATTGCTAGAGAGGTGTTCTCTCAAGTAAAAAGAATACAGTAGTGTTTTGTTTTGTTTTATTTGCAGGTTTTCTATATTCACGGCAGTCCTTCACACCTAACTCCAGTGAATGTGGAGGGATCGTTGTATGTACATCATGATCCAGCCTTGAAGTTTTTGCGTCAAGTCAAAGACTACCGTGCCTCTGAGGACATGCAGAGTGAAATTCCCCTCAGAAGCGGGCCAGTCACAACCTCCTCCTGTTGTGTTTTGTTGTGTGCCTTCAAGTCATTTGCAGCTTACGGCAACCCTAAGGCAAACCTATCCGGGGGTTTTCTTGGCACTATGTGTTCAAAGGAGGTTTGCCTTTGCCTTCCTCTGAGGCTGAGAGAGTGTGACTTGTCCAAGGTCACCCAGTGGGTTTCCATGGCTGAACAGGGAGGGATTCAAACCCTGGTCTCCAGAGTCATAATCCAATGCTCAAACCACCTACAGTGGCTGTGTTCAGTGAACTGGTCAATCTTTTTTTCATTCTTTGAAACTTCATACAGATCTTGAAAAAGAAGGCCTTTTGAATTGCTTCAGATAACATTTGCTACATGGAAAAGGGCATGTCTTCCAAAGGAGTAAACCTGTGACTGGGTTGTATGGTTTTGCTCTGCAGGGGGTGATGGGAGTGAAAATACACAGTGCTTCTCTACACAAACAGTTTCTCCACAAAGAAAATCAAAGGTCAGGAAAATGATTCTAGCTTCCTTTGTAGACTAGAATGATGGTTTTTCTGTTGGTCAAGTGAGCTTCATAGACCTTGCCTTCCCTCAAGGCTGAGAGAGTGTGACTTGCCCAAGGTTACCCAGTGAGTTTCATGGTCAAGCTGGGAATCAAACCCTGGTCTCCAGAGTTGTAGTCCAACACTCAAACCACTATCCTCCCCTGCCCACAGCTTAAGGAGGAGGTTGTTGTGACTGGCTCCATTCTTGAGGGAATTTCACTCTGCACATCCTCAGAATTCTTACTATTTATGTTTCTTCATTATCTAGGTTGAATTAATGAATATCTTCTGTGGTCATTATCTTTGTTTTCTTTATGTTCAGCCCTAGGCCTGCCATTGCACTTTCTTCCTTGACCTTCCTCAGTAGTTGTTCTTGATATTTTCTGCTAGTAGTATGGTGTCATCTGCATATTATACTGTTGATATTCCTTCCTCCTAAGATTAAGAATGAGGAGGGTAGCCATGGAGAACTAGAATAGGTCATAAAAAGCAAAGATATGCAACTAAGCCTGAAAGTTAGAATCGTACAAGAAATTGTATTCCCTATTTCCATGTGTCATTGTCAGCAAGAGCTAGACAATGAAGAAATTGGATAAAAAGTAAATAAACTAATTTGAGATGTGCTGGAGAAGAGTGCTGAGGATGCCATGGATGGACAAAAAGACAAAAATGCATCCTTGAATAGCTCAACCCTAAAATACCCTAGAAGCCAAGCTAATCAAGTTGAGGCTATCGTACTTAAGTCCCGTCATGAGAAAGAATAACTCATTGGAAAAGACAATGGGCCTTTACAGACTGTCAGAAATAATGCAGCTTGACTCCACTTTAACTGCCCTGGATCAGTGCTAGGGAATAATGGGAATTGTCGTTTTTTCTGAGACATTGAGCCTTCTGTGTCAGAGAGCTCTGGTGCCACAATAAACTACAGTTCCCATGATTCCTTAGCACTGAGCCAGGGCAGTTAAAGTGGACTCAAGCTGCATTATTTCTGGCAGTCTGTAAAGGCCCAATAATGCTAGGAAAGATGGAGGGCAATAGAAAGAGAGGAACACCACATGCTAGATGGATGGACTCCTTGAAGCAGGTCATGGGTATGAATCTGCAAGAACTAAGAAAAATAGTGGAAGATAAGGCATATTGGAGATGTCTCATCCACAGGGTCACCATGAGTCAAGATCGACTCAAGGGTAATTGACAATAACAAAAACCTCAAGAGGCATTATGATCTTTGACTTGTCATGAAAACTTTAAGGCTGCATCGCTATGTATGTATATGGAAATACAGATATTCCAAAATCCAAAACACTTCTGGCCCCAAGCATTTCAGATAAGCAAGACTCAACTTGTAACAGGATTTTGCATAGGTGTCAAGTGTTCTCACTTAAGTGGGGGAGTGAAAAAACAACCATGGGTGACTGCTTTGCTTCCAAATGTTCCCAGTAAACATGAAGTATGATATATGTACCTGCATGTGAAACATGATGTTCGAAGAATTATACAAGGATGACACCTAGATTGCATCAACACTGCAAAAACAATCCAGTTTGACATCGCTGTAAGTGCCATGGTTTCATGCTAGGGAATTCTGGCAGTTGTAGTTCTGTGAGATACTTAGCCTTCTCTCCCAGAGAGCTCTGGTGCCATGACAAACTACAAATCATAAGATTCCATTGCATTGAGCCAGGGCAGTTAAAGCGGTGTCAAAACTGGATTAATTCCGCAGAGCAGATGCAGCCCCAGAACAAGTGTTTCTGAACATAAACATAATGAGACTTGAGTGATACACTGTTGTGTGCCTTCAAGTCATTTCCAACTTGTTGCAACCCTAAGGTGAACTTATCATGGGGTTTACTTGGCAAGGTTTGTTCCAAGGACATTTTGCCATTGCCTTCCCCTGAGGCTCAGACCATGTGACTTGCCCAAGATCACCCAGTGGGTCTCCATGGCCAAGCCAGGATTTGAACCCTAGTCTCCAAAACAAGTCCAACGCTCAAACCGCTGCACCATGCTGGCTCTTAGTCATGCATAAAATTTGTGAATAATTCTACTCTCAATTAAGATTAGCCTCTGGAAGGAAAGTGCTTCACTCAGTGATCTTATATCACTCTTGCAAACCCAACTCACTTGTATGTTAATTCTGCAGTGTGGCAGTCTTCCAATGTCAAGCAGGGCTTAATGAATTGTAATGAAACTGCAGGGATTCAAAGAAGGCTCTTCATATGCAGTGTTTAGGCAACCCTGATTAATGCTTTCACTAGATGTCATATAATTCTTTGAACATCAGGTGTCATGTATAGATACAAACATGACACTTCATATGTTTAGTGGAAACACTTAAAAGCAAGTCAATTACCCAGGGTTTTGGGTTTTTTTACTTCTACACTTAGGTGGGAACACTTATCACTCAATGCAAAATCCTTTTACAGGTCAAGTCTCCCTTATCCAAAATACTTGGGACCAGAAGTGTTTCGGATTTTGGGATACCTGTGTTTGCATATACATAAATAATGTACATCTTGGAGATGGGGGCTAAGTCTAAACACAAAATTCATTTATGTTTCATATACACCTCATGCACATGGCCTGAAGGTAATTTTATACACAGTATTTTAAACCATTTTGTATATGAAACTGAAAACATATATAGTGAGCCATCAGAACGTGATTGTGCCACCTATGAAAAGTTTTGGGTTTTGGAGTATTTTGGATTTCAGAATTCCAGATAAGGGAGACTCAGCCTGAATTTTTAAGTTTAACATTTATACATTGAAAAATTGCTACCTTCCAGTTGGCCCACTAATAATGCACCATTATATTTTATATAAGGGACAGGGAGCCCTTTAGCCACCCATTTCCACGTTCAAAGCAGCAGTGCTCTTGATCTGTTTATGTCTATCCCTAGTTTCATATCCATCTGCAGCCTTGCAAATATTCATGCTACAGGACTTGTGTTGTACCTTCAAAAGTTTTAGATTTTGGAGCATTTCATATAAGGGAGATTCAACCTGTATTTTGCTGCATGGCAAACATGGCTGCCCTAAATGTGTTTCTTGGATTTAGGTATGAAACTGTAAATAACTGTGCTGCCAGCAGAGGGCACAGAGCACATACAAAAGGCTATTTACTTAGAAGCAGGACTTAATGTGATTAGAAATGTGGTGTATTATTTGTGGCTATCACATTTTTGGCAAAATATGCTAAATTAATACAAGAAGCTCATAACTTTAAAAACATAGATGGTTATATCTTCTGTTTTCTTGCGAGAGAAAAGTTTTCAAGATTGCAAAAATTAAAAAAAAGTTAAAGATTGCATATGGTTATAGTTGGAATATGTGATCTTTCTTTCTTTTTATTTTTATCTCACACACACTGGTGTGCATGTCTGTGCTTGTTACAGCTATACGTTGAAAATAGATTACTTGTAAAATGAAATGAAAGAATGCATTTGCATTTCGTTTTTCAATAATGTAAATAAAAGTTGAAAAAGAAAATAATTACTTATTGTGCAGTACATGAGACAGCATGTAACTTTTGCATTCAAATTAGATAATATTTCAGCATCATTTATAGCATCACATAATGTGTGTGTGTTTTTAACCGTCCTGCTTACTTTCCTGCAAAAGTGTAAATATTTATTTATTTACACGTTCAAATTTATTAAGTGCTATTGTTTTTGTGTTTAACCTTTAAAAAGAAAAAAAAACTTTCAAAACGTGATATATGTAAATATATTTCAGAGGCTTTTATTCCATTTTTTTTTTCTAGAAAGAAGCAAGTTCTTGAAGAAAGGCAGCATATAGTTTGGTTCCCTCAATGAAATTGAATCTAAAATTAAGAAGAGAAATACAGTGTAAATAACAGGCAGATGGAAAATGAGGTGCTAATTTTGAATACAAATTACCGGTTAGAAAAATTGTTAAAGGTAATCATAATTATATGTGGACAAGCAACAAGTTTCATAATACAAGCTTTCTCCATTACATTTTTCAAACATGCTGGATATATTGAGTCTACTTTTTGCAAAATCTTACAGACAGTAATTTTTACTTCACCACAAAAACTCAGTTTTTTTATAGAAACAATACTTTAAAATCTTAATTATTTTCTGTACTATTAAAATAATAAATATTTAAATAAAGCTTCAAAATACCTGTCAAGTTTTTCATTTTGGCTATGGGGAGCATCATCTGGTCCTCCTATTCCTAAAAACATTATGCTTTTTCCAGTTACTTCATAAAATTGTGAACCAATTGGAATTGTTCCACCTTCTCGGATCAAGTCAGCCTCAGTGTTAAACACTAAGGGGAAAAACATTTATTAACACTGAAAGCAAATTGATTCTGTTCAAATTACAGATGCAATAAGGAGTTTTGTGGGATTTAGAATTACGAAAAGGAATATGAGTTGTAGGAGTGTGACTCCTGGAACTATAACATTGGAACATGTGTTTGTCTGACCTCTGTATTCTGATTTGACGTTGTTTGCAGTCCTGTGCAAAACTGATACATTCCAAGAGGCAAACCTATTGTAGTAAAAATGATTTTGTCCCAAAAAGATTACAGGAGTGATGTGCTAAACACAGTATATGTGTTGATCACAGTACTATCCAAACTGAGAATGGGCAATTTGTGACCTTGATGCTGTTTGGAGTGGAAGTCACATGGCTTTATCCATAATCGCCAATGGGCACATCTACACTGACCGCTTAATCTAGAGCAAGTCGGAGTGTTATGCTAGTCTCAAACCGACCACAGTAGCAAGCATACAAGCCAGACTGAATCCAGTGTGACACTGTGTCATTGTGCACACAGGCCAGTCAGGGCGACACTGCATCAGCCCTACTGGCCTGTCCCCTCAGTGCCATCACCACTGCAGTCTTGCTGGCGAAACATTTCTCTGCAAGAGCCTGGCCCTCTGAGGTCAGAATAGGGTGCCCAAACATAATCAAGGAGAGAGTCGCTGTACCACTTCTCATTGATTGCATGGGTGCCCCATTCTGACCTCGGCAGAAGTGACAGCACTGGCCAGGTTCTCGCAAGGAGCTGTTTGTCCAACAAGGCAGCAGCGGTGATGTCTTTGAAGAGGATCCTTTCCCTTCCCTGTGCTGATCAGTGCAGTATAAGGGAGATGGCACCATGTTTGTTGTCTGGACAACTGGGTCGGGCCAAATCAGACCCAATCCTGCTGTTCAGACTGGCAAGAAAAGTAAACCAAAAAGTAACTGGATTCTCTTGAACTGGATTAATAGATTAAAACGGGTTTTCTGTGGATGTGGCCCAACATAGTCCAGACAGATCACAATAGGTCCAAGGTGAGTCGTGTGAATTCTTAGCATAGGCAAGGCCAATGTTGAGGAAAGATAGTAATTGCAGTCCAGCAACATTGGGAGGGTCACATGTTATCCCACACATATATAGCAATAATGCTCCTAAATGTTAAAAAGTGTGGAATACAGGATTGTGGCTTTATTATTTGGACTATTTGTGATATCATTGCTACTTATTTACTATTTCTATAACACAATTATCTGCAATCATTGTCAGTACAATCTATATTCCCAGATGAGTGGATGCAGATTGCATCTTAGATATAATTAAGAACTGAGTATCTAATGCTTGTATGATAGTAACTTCACTAAGACCGCATTAGTATTATAAAACCAAGCAAAGATTACTGTAGTGTTTCTCCACTGGAGATGGGTTCTGGGGAAAAACATGTTTACCTTATTTTGTTCAAATTGCAACAAAAAGTAGCAAGAATAAATTTATACTTCCTACTTTACATATCCAAATTGCAGAAAAAGTAGTAAAATGTTTATGCAATTCTGTAGGGCAAAACTGCGTAAAATTTGTGGGCAGTAGTTCCACACTTATGTTCTACCAGCAACCTATCAATGTTCATTTGGTGAATCTAAAGAGTTTCTGTAGATATTGTTGAAGTCCAAGAAGGTGTATGTAGGAAGAAGTAATACTTCAGGTAACCTATCAAACTGTTTACAAATTCAATTTCTGTAATTTCTTGCAGTAAAATAACCAAACCTTTTTTGATTGCATTTTTTCCTGCTAAATATAGTGGTCCATCTGTATCAGTGGAAACCCATGGCTTCGCTTTCATTACACATGTTATGTTAATCCAATTAGGACTGTTCCGTTCTGCAAATTTCTTGTACAAATACTCGATAACCTTAGGAGAAAAACAGTGAAAGTTTATTCCAGTTTGTCCCTAATGAAGATCAAATATAGCAGAATAGCAAAATTGTATTATCCATCTATAACAATTTACTACTGTATAATAACCTCCCATTTCTCCTGTTTTTTGTCATGTAGTTCATACTACATTGCTGATTCTGAACTTGTGAGTATATTTTGAACTGTGGAGTTGTGTGGTTCTCTTGTTTTAAATGATTTAATTGTAGTTTTTAGAAAGCTTGTACAAATACAAGTGCAAAGTCAGTATTGCAGATAAGCTCACATATACTCCATGGGTAAGTGAGTAACATGAAATCCTATGCATGTCTACTCAGAAGTAATTGCCACTGAATTGAATTAAGCTTATTTATTTAGATATTTGTATATTGTACAATAACTGATGTTCTCTGGGCAGTAAACAATAAAGTTGAAAATCACACAGCTAAATCCAGTATTAGCCCTTGCTAGAACAGACATACTAAAATGAATGAGACTTCTTAGACACAACTACTATACCATATTGATTCCAAATTATAATTAATTATAATTAATGAAGCCATCTGTACCAAAATGCCAAAAAGTTCTTACGAGTAAGGTATCTGGAAAAATAAAAAGATTATCTCCTAGCACTAATAAGACCAGTTGAGCCTCTCAGGGGAAGTTGGGAAGACATTCCACAGCTAAAGAACCACCATGGAGAAGAGCCTGACTAATACTATGAAAGTTGTAGGGCAAAATTTGAGGGCAATACGAGGGGTATCGTAAAGTAATAATTATCACCCAGAAGTTATGGTATATTGATGAAATTTTGTCAGTGTCATCATTGGTCCCTAAGGGCATGATATTGAGAAAATCAGCCCTTTACGTCCTTTATTTTTGTTACAGGCTGTGCCAGAAGTGACTAAAGTATAAGATGGAGAAGATTGGGGCTCTCAGATTCAGGTAGCCTGTCAAACTGTTTACAGATTTAATGATATAAGCCAGGACTTTGAATTAGTCCCAGAAATGGGCTAGCAGCTTGTACAGATAGGCAAAATATGATTGTATTCGCCATTGTAATTTAAACATCTTGGTGCCTGACTTTGGACTTTCTGAGATTTCTGAACCATGTCTAATGCATTAATTTAATGCAAACAGAAAACCAGAGCATGAGGAACTGTAGCAAAGCTATCTAAACAGCAGGAAAGCCTAATATGAATAAAGTGCCCAATGCCACAAATGTCATCAGCACTTCCAGTTAACAGTATTGGGTCTAACAGCATCTTCAGTAACAAGCCCATCCAGCGAAAATCCTAGGCAGGATGGTGGTGTAGATTTAATAAAAGCAACAAACAGATGAAGGAAAATGTCAAAACTCCCACACTTGCATCTGCACTATCTGCATTCTGTCTTACTTTCTCCACCTAATTCTGGCCATCTCCCCTGTTACTTCTTAGAACATGTATCTGCCAAACAGCTGTCTAGACTCTGCACAGAGGGAGAGAGCATTTCAGTGCAATCATGTCAGTTCTTTGTGTCACCTTCATGCTCAACATAGCAAATAGGTCTTTGAGAGAAGCACCAGCCATAAAAGCCATAAAATCCACCAGAACTTTCTTGAATTGACTGGAACCTGTTATTTTAATTGGTCCCTTACACTTCAAGAAGAAAAAGGCTGCCATAAATCTTAACCTCAATAGGGAATTATCAAACCATAATAAGGGAATTAATGTTAAATCCTCCACTGTCTTCATCTTCCTATCTGTTTAAGAAACAAACTCATGGTTTGTCTTGTACAGGCATCCTCTGTTTAGTTTATGTAAACATGTGAGGAAGATTATGTAGAGATCTAGTAGCACCTTTGAGACAAACAAAGTTGGCAGCATGAGCTTTTCTAGACTTAAGTCTACTTTCTCAGATGCATTTGGTAGAGGAAGAGAGAGTGCTAGCCTGTTTCTTCTATCATTGCTCTCCATGCAATACTGTGCCCTATTTTTGCAAATTATGTGGAGAGCCTCCATTGATAAGACTCTTCAAGACTGTTATAATAATAATAATAATAATAATAATAATAATAATAATAATAATAATAATAATAATAATTTTTATTTATATCCCGCCCCTCTGCTAGGCAATCGGGGCGGCGTACAGCATTTCAAAACATCAAAACAAACATTAAAGCAGATACATTTGAATCTCATCCCTCTTTCCTATCCTATTCCTTTTCTTCCTTGTGAGAAGAGTGACATCAGAGAGAGGTGCAGTGATAACATTCTTCCCTCCTTGCATATTTATTTAAACCTGCAACAGTTAGTAGATGCTACAGCTAGTAGATGAACAGAGCCCAATGGTTATCATGATGCATAAAGTCTTCCTGAGTTGACCCATATCAAATGGCCTAAGCACGAATGTTGTAATCCCACAGAAAAATCATCCTGAGTCCTCAAAACAAAATTTGAGACTGTCTCTGCCTGCTCAGAGAGGGTGACTGGTGGCTTGTGAGATTGGTGATACATCAATAACAAATCCTATTGAATACAATGAAACTTACTACCATAGAGATATTTAACACTGTGCTGTCAGTACATAAGTCCTCTATAGGTTGCTAGAAATGTTGCATCAATGAAAATAATATAATTCATTAAAATATTAGAGAATAAAGACATGATTTATTTTAAAATAGCCCATTGTTCTTACCTGCTTTTCTACTACTGAGGGGTCCATTTTGGGAGCTAGACGTATGGAAAATTTCCCAATTACTTTTGCAGGGATTACAGTTTTACTTCCTGGTGCAGAGAATGCTCCTTCAATTCCATGGATGGACAGTGATGGCTTACACGTGTTTTGTATTAATATTTCTTGCTTTTAAAAAAGGGAGATCAACTGTTAAAGAAACAGTCTTAATGAGGTTGTTACGTAGTACTTTATGTTATGCTACAGCAGCAGATTCTACTAATTCTCCATAGGCAAAACATCTACTAATTCTCCATAGGCAAAACAAAACATACTGGAGAAATAATCCAGTTTGAGACCACTTTAACTGCCCTGGCTCAGTGCTAGGGAATAATGGGAATAGTAGTTTATTGTGGCAACAGAGCTCTCTGACAGAGAAAGCCTTTCCTTGGCCGCACAGCTTTGCAGCATCAGGCACAGCTGTGCCTCACCCCCCGGAGGCCTTGAGGCAGCTGCACCAGCTTTGCCTCGGCCCTGGAGATAATGGGGTACACCAAAGAATTTCAGAAATTTAGCCTGTGTTTTATATATTATAGCAAAGCCTTTGGTTGCCTGGATCATGAAAAAGTATGCATCACTCTTAAAGAAATGGGTGTACCACAACATTTGATTATTTTAATGTGTAACCTGTACTCAAGACAAGATGCCACTATTGAGACAGAATGTGGTGAAACAATGGTTTTCAGTTGTCAAGGGGTTTGGGCAAAGCTGCATGTTATCATTCTGTTTGTTTAACTTGTATAATGAATGTATCCTACACAAAGCTGGATTAGACCCTGAGGTAGAAGATATGAAAACTGGAGGAAGGTACAGCAACAATTTAAGATATGCAGATGGCAATACATTACTAGCAGAAAACAGGAAAGATGTAGAACTATTGCTGAACAAAATCAAGGAAGAAATTTCAAAGGTAGGCTTACAGTTGAACATTAATCAAACAAAAATAATGGCCACAGGTGATTTACATAACTTTAAAACAAACAATGAAGACAGCTAGTGAAAGACTTCCTATACCTTAGTACAATCATTAATCAAAATGAGGACTGCAGTCAAGAAATCAGAAGAAGACTAGGATTTGGGAGTGCAGTTATGAAAGAACTAGACAAGACACTCAAGTGTAAAGACATATCATTGAATAGCAAAGTCAAGATTGTCCATGTCATTGTATTTCCAGTTTTTATGTATGCCTGTGAAAGCTGGACACTGAAGAAAGTTTATAGGAAGACAATTTCAAATGCTGTTCTAGAGGAGAGTTCTGAAGATGCACTGGACTACCAGCAAGACAAATAAAGGGTCCTAGAGCCAAACAAGCCTGAACTCTCCCTAGTAGCCAGAATGACTAAATTGAGACTGTCATACTTTGGGCAGGGTGCCTTGGAGGTTTCATTCATAGGGTCGCCACAAGCCAAGATGATCAATTGAGATTGTCATACTTTGGGCATATCATGAGGAGAAATAATAATAATAATAAATTTATTTCTATCCTGCCCCTCTACCAAAGCAATCAGGGCAGCTTACATCAATAATATATCACAATAAGCCCTCCCAAACCCACCCTCCCCTTAAGACAATATTAAACATAGTGAGAATTAAAACAATTAAGACAAACAATTAAAACAATTTTAACAATTTACAACAATAAACGTTAGAGCATGATTCACTAGAAAAGACAACAATGCTTGTCAACGTAGAAGGCTGTAGGAGAAGAGGAAGAACAGTTCCAGGGGGATAGACTCAGTCAAGGACATAGCCCTGAGCCTGCAAGACCTGAGCAGAGCTGTTGAGGATAGGGTGACTTGGAGGTCTCTCATTCACAGGAGCACCATGTTGAAATCAACTTGACGGCACTTAACAACAAAGACATATTTTGTAGCATATCCCTATCAAACAGTAATGATTGTTTTAATTTTATAATAATAGTTATATGTATTGTAGATTACCCTGCATAAGGACTTTTAATTATAAATAAATTCAAATAATAAACACAGGTCCAAAACACAATGGATTAATACACATGTTTTGTTTGCCACGTACCCTTTCCCCATATTCTTGGTAGCCAATTCTGGTATAGTCTAGAATACTGCTGGAGAGCTTTAAGAAAACTGTCTTACCCCCTAAGCAGATGGCCAAAAGGGCCATTTGGGGGGGCAAGGAAGGGGAGGGGCAGCATTCGCACATGCTGTGGCGAAAGAGTTGCCAAAGGTGCGCCGCAGCCTTTTGCGGCGCACCTTCAGCAACTTGTGGAAGGAGCGCTAATTTAGCGCTCCTTCCATGGGCGGCAAAGCTGCGCCGCAGGGCCGAGGTGTGGGGATACGGCCACCCGTTTGCTTCCCCCCTAAGTAGAGCTTGCTGACTAGGTTTTCAATAGCACAAAGGAGTCACATGGACTGCATCCACACTGCAGAAATAATCTATCTTGACACCATTTTAACTGCTATGGCCCATGTTATGGAATCCTGGGATTTGTAGTTTGTTAGAGCACCACAGCTCTCTGGCAGAGAAGACTAAATGGCTCACAAAACTACAAATCCCAGAATTCTATAACATGGAGCCATGGCAGTTAAAGTGGTCTCAAACTGGATTATTTCTTCAGTGCAGATGCAGCCATGGAGGGAAAGAGCTACCACAGATACGTGCTGAAGTGGTGCCTTGGTCTTATTCCTTCCAGACATTTCCACAGCTATAGGATTTCTCTGTGGCCAAAAATCTCTTCTTTCAATAAACACCTCAGTAGTCAGAAGATTATAATGCATATTGTTTGATATTTCATTTCAGAATAGAATAATGAAGAGACAAAATGCTCAATAATGCTCATGTAGCACTTTAGAGGGTTCAAAGCACTTCACATTCTCTTTGTTTCATTTCTTATATTGTTTTTATAAGATATGTCAGTAAGATTATTGTGGGATTACAAATGGTAGTCTGAGACTGAGAAATGTCTTGCTTAAAACCACCCAGTGAGTTGTTATTATTATTATTATTATTATTATTATTATTATTATTTTATAAAGCACTGTAAATTTGTAATATTAATCATGCCACAGTTGGGATTCAACTTTCTGACTGTAGTTCAGGTTCAAACTTAATATGATGTCACCAGAGCTAAGTTTTTAAATTGACCAGACCTTCATAAATCACACATTAAGTAGATAAATTTCCAAAAAGCAAATGGGTACACGAGCAGGGATTGCTGAATCCTTTTGCTTCACATCATCTGATGTACTTTTTCCCTTTTCTAGGTGCCCATAATGGAAAAGAATGAAAGAAAGACTTGGAAGTACAGATTGCAAGCAGGTAAAGGGCAAATAGGGAGAGGTTTTAGTAATTCTTCATATGGTAATTCTTCATAGTAATTCTTACATGTGATTACACATATATGGATTTCAGAAGCATACTACATATTTGGTTGGAATACAGTTTCATTTCCACCATACTATTACGAAAGCAACTCCACAATTACTTACAAGAAAAATTCTGAAACTAATGATGAAAAATTCAATTTAAATGCACTTCAGTATAGAACAAATACATACTTTAGTGTTGTACTTAAACTTTTTTATTCCAAATTTGGCCTTTATCTCCTCGAAATTAAATTCTGCATTTTCAAAATATTCCTTTTCCATTTCTGAAACATTAGCAACTGCATCATAAATTCCAGGGACCAGGATTTTACCAGAAGAATCAGCCAGAGTGTCTGAAAACAAATGTGTAAGTACTGAACAGTTCTATTCAACAGATATTGTACAGATAGCAAGACCTTCATCAATATTTACTTTTTTAAAATATGATTGAAATTGTACATGATTCTTAAACTTTCAGAGACTGGCTATTTTTAATCTAGAGAAAAAGGTTGGGTAGGTTGGGTAGGTTTCAAAATGGCAATGAACAAAAGTTCAATGTATTGAGAATTTCCAGCAAGGATATACTAGAAACCCACAATAAGTTAAATCCTTCTCTGAAAAGGAGCTACACTGAAATAATTTGCGTGTTTTACTAATTTTTTTAATATATAGTGAATTATTTCCTCATGCATTTTTCAGTTCTACTTTGAATTTGGCCTCTTTTTTTCCCTTTACACTTTTCTATAGTGTGTGTTTGTATCGCTTCCCAGCCTTTTGGCTAAGATCAAGTGTAGTATAGTGTGTGTTTGTGTGAGTGTGCCTTCAAGTCACCTGTCAACTTATGGCAACCCTCTAATTTCATAGGGTTTTCTTAGGCAGCTCTTAAGCAAGCTATACTCAGAGGTGGTTTAGCCAGTTCCTTCCTCTGAAATATAGCCTACAGCACCTGCTGTTGCTTGGTGGTCTTCAGTTCAAGTACTAACCAGGGCTGACCTAGTTTAGGTTCCAAGATCAGACAGGATCTGGTGCCTTGGTATTTAGGCATCTTTTGTATTACATGCCTTTTATTATATCTTGCACTGTGCTCAATGAAGAATAACTGGAATGCTGACTGACCTACAGGGAAGGGAGGCAAGAGAAAGGAAAGGGTTCTTGGGAGCAGTAATGGACTTGAATGTCCTGCAGGAGAAACTGGACAGAAACATTGCAACACAGATCATAGATTTCAGTTGTACTACAAAATGCACTTAAAGCCCACTTTCAATGAACTGATGTTACTAAAACATCATGGAAAGTTTGTGGCCATTGTAACTAATAGGGGTCTTAATTGTTTGGACTGGATGACCCTAGTGGTCTCTTCCAACTCTATGATTCCATAGTATCCTGACAATAAAAGTAAATCAGTATCTTTCATGCATGTTAAAGAGAGTAAGATGGATGTGTGTTTGTGTGTATATGTGGGGTGTGTGTGCGTGTAAGTAATCTGCAGATTAATGATCATTAGAATGCCTACAGAGAAACAATGTTTACAGCAGGACACACAAGAAGATTTGCTCTGCATGGTCTGGACCCCAGGAAAAGAACAGCTTCTGTTCTTTTTGCCTCAGAGGCAAATCAGACTATTGTCCATGTAGCTAATTGGGCTGGCTTGATGGGACGATGGACTGATGCAGTATAAGTTTCATGTATTCATGTGGAAATTTGCTTGGCAATTACCAGAAGCCATCCTGCAATGTGTAGTTTAGTTGTAAACTCTACTTACTCAACAAAAATATTAAGTCACTGGTTGCTTCATGAAGCACACCCCCAAAAACCCCTGAATGCAAGTCCTGAGTAGCACATTCCACCTGCCAAACAGGAAGAAAGAGAAGAAAAGGTTCAAGTCAATTGCCATTTAAGGCACTCATACCTAGGAAAGCATGCTTAAAAAGTTTTTTCACCATGCAGCTCAAAATCAGCAGAGCCGGCTAAATGGAGATGGATGTTTTGTACCAAAGTAAAGCTATTGTGACAATGTCCTGAATAACATCCATATTATAGCATACAACCTATGAAACAATAATCTGGTTGCTATATTTTTGCACTAGAAATAGCTTCTGGATACCCACATAGAGTACATTCTAGTAATCTAACTGGAGGGTAACTATCACTATGGCTAAATCTGCCTTCCCAAGGAAGCAGTGTAGCTGATGTAACAGTCAAAGCTAAGGAAAGGTACTCTTGGATGTCACATTGGGTTAAACATACTGTGTGGCATTTCTAAATTGGCAACCCACTCACTGTGATGAAGACTAGGCATGCAACGTACTGAATGGCAAGGGTGGAACAGATCACATCATCTGTGTTAGTATTCCACATCTCAGCTGTATGACTTCCTTGGTTGGGAGGGGGTGGAGTTGATATTAGGAAGGAATTTGATGAGAATTTTAAAAACTGTATTATGGAAGGAGTGGATATGAGGTAGGAAGAACTCTGAAAATGTCTATGTGATTCCTGTTCAGAAGAGGGGGAAATATATTTTCACCTATATCAGAAGTTTATCTTAATCAAGAAACAAAGTAATTGGAAAAGAAGAAATGATATTTTTATCCTTCCTTAAGGAAAGAAGGCTAGTGATGTATGAAAAGGCCTAATTACAACTTATGATAAGAGACAAGAGAGGCATTTTTTTTAATTTTTTTTTTTTTTTTTTACAATTGTACATACAGGTTGAGTTTCCCTTATCTGAAATGCTTGGGACCAGAAGTCTTTTTGATTTTTGGATATTTTTTTATTTTTAAATATCTAGTGTATATACTTATGTATAAATCTAGAAATTTAGGTGAAAAAAAATGACCCAAAAAACCTGAGGCAACTTATCCACGGGTTAATGTAAGCACTGGACTTTAACTCTTATTTTTTAAAAAGGAACTATCCCCTGGTGAAAGGCAAATGCATAGCCTGTCCTTGACTAAATTGTGCAAACTGCCCCTTCAATTTCTCTTATCCATCTAGCCTTTAGTTTGAGCACAAACAGTTGTGCTTGCTAGAATTTTCTAAGTTCTTTAGCATTGTTTTCCTTTGCTTCATCCTTAGATCCTTTGTTACATGCCCCTAAATTAAACCCCCGACTTATCCACAGTTCATACCAAAATCCATAATTTTGGCCCCAAAACCTGCCCTCAATTTATACATGAGGTTGACTTGTCGAGTATATATAGTAGGTATTCACATATACATCCATTGATACTAACATACATACATATGTATGTACATATCTCATAATTAGATATCTTGGAGATGGGACCTAAGTCTAAACTCATAATTCATTTCTGTTTCTTATATGCCTTATACACATAGCATGAAGGTAATTTAATACAATATTTTAAATAATTTTGTGCATAAAACAAAGTTTGTGTACACTGAACCATCAGAAAGCAAAGATATCAGTGTCTCAGCCACCCATGTGGACAAGGTTGGATTTTGGAGTACTGCAGATTTCAGGATTTCAGATAAATGATACTCAATTTGTATATAAATGCTCTAATTTCTTTCTGCTTTTGTTTTCCAGTGCCTGGAAACCCATGTGGTTTGCATTGCATTTTACAGTAAAACATCATCGGAGAAGCAGTTGGTTTATTGAGCTCAAGAATTGGGACTGATATATTTATAAATGTTTCATCTAATAAGTTTGTGTACTTAAACCATCAGAAAACAAAAATGTCACTATTTTCAGCCATCCATGGAAAAAAGTTTTGTTTTTTGGAGACAGACTCAAGACTCAACCTGTATTATCATTTTTCTGCATAACAATATGGAAACTAATGAATTGCAATAAACACATTGATATTAACATTATTTCTGAGTGACTCAGTTTTTTCCAGCTCTAAGAACATATTCAGAAGAGTTCATTCAAATATGAGTCAAAGCAGGATTCAGCATCAGGAAAACCCCAATGCTTGAAACATTCATGGACATAATCTCTCCATATGCAGTGATCAGAAACTTCTGATTCCAGTTGCTTCTTTTTTATATATTATTTCTGAAAAGAATGCTGAATTTGTTCAACAAAACCCCTGGTTTTAGCTAAATATTTGTGGAATGTGTCTGTAAAATCAACATATTAACATGCTGCCCTGCTTTTCATACCTCAATAAAGAAGTAGCAGTTCCCTCTTGTCCCATAGGTAATACCAGGTTTCTTGCTGAGCCATTTGGTATCGGTGATCACAATATAATCAACATCTGAAAAAAATGTACTCTTTCTTTCTTCAACTAGTGTGAACAGGCCATTGGATCCTACTTCTTCCATACCTTCAAACACAAACTTCACATTCACAGGCAGTTCCTGATAAAGAATATGGTTTGAACAATTTTTTAGGGTGTCATTTTTCAGTTGCAGATTACAACAATTGGGAATTATTATTATTTTAAGAAATCATATACATGTTTTTGAAGTGCTTCTATTGCATGAAGTACAGCCAAAACTTGCCCTTTGTCATCAGAGGTTCCACGTCCATACAGGCTGCCTTAAAAACAAGAACGAAATCATGATAGTTACACTCCTAGAATCCGCTTGGCATCTCTCAAAGCTATTTCCCGAATCTGTGCTTTGAAGGCAGAAGATAGGACATGGCAACAAAATCTAAATGAGGGGTAGACAAAGTGCACTCCTAGAATCTCATATGGCCACTGAGGATGGTTTTGTAGCCCTCAACCCCTCCAGACTCTGCAGAACCCCCTTCCCTTGTTTTGTGGCAAAAAAGGGCTGAAATGCCTCTTCTAGAAGTGGCAACAGTTTACTGATCAAATAAGTTTCAGGGTCCCTGTGCTGTTTATCATTTTTAGAACTCTCGTTTTTCAAATCCAGAAATGAATCTCCAGACACTTCTAGTTTTTAGTTTCCATTTTCTGGCAGCCTTCCAAAGGGTTCAAGGGGGCATAAGAGCATCCCCTGGATGTGTTACTGTTACCCACCTTTGTGAGGGTTTCCTGATCTCAGGCCTTGAATTATAGGACTTTATCACATGGGGGAAATCTTATGCAGAAACAGGGTTTTAAATTTTTAAAAAACCTGCAAAAGTGGGTAGATTTTCACAGAAAGTAGTCAAAAGCCGCTTCTTTTTACTTTTGGGAAATTCCAAAAGTAAAAAGGAGTGGCTTTTGACTACCTTCCGTTCAGGTTAACAACAGTTTAACAACAATGTGTGTGAAAATCAACCCACTTTTGCGGGTTTTCCCAAGCTTTTAAATCCTCTTTCTGCACGGGATTTCCCCTGTGTGATAAAGTCCATAGGCTGCATTTTCATTGTAGAAATAATCTAGTTTGACAGCACTTTAACTGTCATGGCTCAATGCTATGGAATCCTGGGGTTCATAGTTTGTTGTGACACCATAGCTAACTGACAGAGAAGGCTATCTCACAAAACTACAAATCCCAGAACTCCATAGCACTGAGCCATGGCAGTTAAAGCAGTGTCAAACTGCATTACTTCTGCAGTGCAGAAGCATATGCCAATTTTACCCTGGCTGAGATAATACATCAGGGTTATGTGCTATAAATCTCCACCCTGATTGTGCTATACATCCCTTATGTTGAATCACAACATTGTAGAAACAAATGCCCAGCCACATATAGCTGTACATGTACTCTGACATACAGACAGCATGTGCACCCATCTGTGTGTACATACATAATGGCGCTACTTCACAACCTACTTCCACAACCTTCACCTGAATACTTCAGTTCTGCATCAGACAAAAATGGCCAACACCTTCCAAATGCATAAGTCACCAATAGGATTCTGATCCTTATTTTACAAATTGCAAGACATTAGAATCCTATTGTGTCAGACCAAACGTCCAGCATCCTGCTAATGCATCCTATCTCCACAGTGATCAATCCTGTTTCTCTGTAAACCCCACAAGAAAGACCTAAAGATGAGAGATCTCTTCAACTGTTGCCATCCAACAACTTGTATCCAGTGACATATAGGTTCTATCATATCAACATTTAATAAACATAAATGCTCACCATTCTTTTCTTCCAAAACATATGGCTGTGTTGACCATCCATCTTCATATTTGGCTGGTTGTACATCCAGATGTCCATAAAAACAAACTGTGGGTTTTTTAGGATCCTTTCTAATTTCTGCCAGAATTACAGGTGGCAAAGGAATTTCATTTCCATTTTGTAACTACAATAGAAAGGATGCATTATTTGTCCCATGGACTAGCAGTGGCTTACAAACAATATAATGACCATGATGAGGAAAATTTCATGATGATGGTGATGGATCATGCTTCAGATACTCTACTTACTTTCTTTACCATCTACAAAATTGGTAAACTGGATGCTAAATGGAAAAGTCTTATCAGGCAGACTTTTATTCCAAAGAGACTCCCTCAGATGACTGAAGATGTATCCACACTGTAGAAATAATGTAGTTTGACACCACTTGAAGTGCTATAGCTCCATCCTATGAAATCCTGGAATTTATAGTTTTATAAGGTCATTAGCCTTCTCTGCTAGAATCCCAGAATTCTGTAGGATGGGGCCATGGCAGTTAAAGTGGTGTCAAACTACTTTAATTCTGCAGTGTGGATACACCATAAGACACCCAACTGCTGATGTCATACTGACAAGAAAGGAATATTAGAGCCTGGGAGGACTTAGGATCCTCTCTTGCTCACTCATTATCTGCAGTGGATTCAGAAAATAATTACTTGAAGTAACTAGGAAGACTTGAAATTCTTTATTGGAATCAGAGGTCTGTAGCCTCAAGAATTTATCTACCTTTACCCCCCACTTTCTTTGAGAGAAAAGAAAGCATTTATGTATCTGCCCAGAAATGCTTGTTTAAAATGATCTAGTTGCAGTCAATTTAAGTAATAAATTAAGCAATAAATTGATTGCAATTTATGTGTTCAGCAGTCAGTCCTAAACTAGTAGTTGTTGATTCTATAGTCTCAGCTGGTACAGTTTTCTCTGTTTGTCAGAGATCTGGGGAATTTTAGGAAAAACAAAAACAAAAGAAACAATTATTCAATGGCTCTCTTTTCTTCTCACAGTGAACTCTCATCCTTGTTGTTGTTAATACTTTCCCCACCTCTTGGGGCCCTAATCCATACCATATCCCAAGGACAGAGAGAGAGAGAGAGAGAGAGAGAGGCTGCATCCGAACTGCAGAAATAATCCAGGATGACACCACTTTAACTGCCATGGATCAATGCTGTGGAAATCTGGGAACTGTACAGTTGGGTATCCGTTTTGCAGGGATCTGTTCCAGAAACACACACACACACCGCCGCGAAAACAGAGATTAGTGAATAATCAAGCCCTTGATTTAAACGGAGGTTGCCCCTCTGTGAATATATAAAACTGCAGACTTGAAGTCCACGAGAACTGAGGGGTGACTGTAGTTTGTTGTGGCACCAGAGCTCTTTGACAGAGAAAGCTAAGTGTCTAACAAAACTACGAGTCCCAGAATTCCATAGCATTGAGCCATGGCAGTTAGAGTAGTGTCAAACTGCATTATTTCTGCAGTGCACATTCAGCCTCAGAAGGCAAATAAACAGGAAACAACAGCAAAGGGGATGAACACTAGGAGTAGGAGAGGGACCATGCAACCTGAAATACAGTATTGGCGATTGAACTATTATGGGGGTCCATGGGTCTCAGCAGGTGTCCAGCACTGCTAATTCTTCACAGCAAAATGAAATATGTGTAGATTATTTCAGGCAGGCCAGTATAGGTGTAGGATGTGGAGTTTAGCATGCCTAGACTGAAATGTCTAAGGGTTAACAAACTCTCTTTGGTGGTGTTCTTTAAAGATAGATTTCATGCTGAATCACAATAGAAATGGCTTACCCTTTGCTTCCCCAGTTCCACTAAATCAACTGTAGCGCCTAACTGCTTTAGCTGCTCAGCAGTTAAATTAATCATTTTTGTCACCTCATCTCTTTTTTCAGGATTACTGGATTCACTTTCAATAGATACCCAATCTTTGAGTCTCTGTGGAAAGAGTAAGTTGTGAATGAAAACCTGCACTCGAGGCTTTCACTGGACTTTTCCATCTTATCTCAAAAGCAGCCCAAGAGTAGTCTTCCCCCTGTACCTGTACATATTTGTCTTGATGTTCCTCAATGTAGTCAAATACTGTAGAGTCTGGCGGTGCTTCAGCCACAATTTTTGTGAAAAGCAGAAGAAATAGCAGGCTAATCTGTAAGATGATATTATCATCAGCAACAGCATCACCACCACCACCACCATCATTTTCTTTTGATTCTCAGTACCCATATTCTACATAAGTATCTATACCTACAGTTCAGACCTGCCTTGGGCCCTGCACAAGGAGAAAGGCAGGATATAAATTGAATCAAGTGAAATCAAATCAATTGATAGATATAAAAATATAGGTATTTAGATTTTAATTTGTTGTTGTTCTTAACTGCCCATGAGTCGACGTTGACTCATTGCAACCCTGTGAATGAGACACTTCCATTAGCCAATGTATATTTGTAATGTGATCCATTGTGCCTCTTCCTTTTCTGAATCCAGCTTGTACCTCTGAAATGTCATGCTCCATATATGTTAGGAATATCTGCTGCAGAATTTTGAGCATGACTTTGCTCGCGTGGCAGATCAGTGTTACGGCCCTATAACTACTGCAATCTTTTGTGTCTCCTATTTTGTGAATGAGGATGTTTTCCAGTCTGTGGGCCACTGTTTTGTTTTCCATATGTTTTTGACAGATTTTAATTAGAATGAAAGTTGATTCTATTGGAATGTCTTCTATTCCTAGTGATTTATTATTTTCAGTTGCTTTAAGTGCAGCTTTCACTTTGCTTTCCAAGATCTGGGGTTCATCTTCATATGATTCCTCTTCCCATCTTTGCATCTGCTGTATATCACTCTTCTGTGTATTGTTACCATCATCTTTTTATTTCATCATGATCTTATAATATGTTCTTCTTTTGATCATAAATCATCCCTACCCTAGCTTTAAATTTTGTTTTGAATGTATGGATCTTGTTCTTCCTTTTTTGTTGTTGTCAGCCTCTATTTCCTTGAATTGATTATTATAGGAGTTCTCTTTATCCTTGTGCACTAGTCTTTGTAAAGTCGCATTCATGGTTCTGGTTCTGGTTCTGTCTCCTTTATCTTTTGCTTCCCATCTGTCCTTTCTGCTTGAAGTGTTTTGTCTGTAATCCATTGTTTCTTCTCTTTCTTTTTGGCCACAGATTGTGTCTTCCTCGATTCATCTCTGATTATGTCCCTAGCTTCTGATCATAGTACTTCTGCTTCCTGGTCCATTATACTTTATTGTGCACATCTATTTCACTCTATTGGGATGTTCTTAAATCATATTTTGGCATGCTGATTTATTTTTTGCTCTTCTTCAACATTATTCTTAATTTTTATATAAGTAATTCATTGTCTGGTCCACAGTCTGTACTTGGTCTTGATTTTGCTATGAGGAAAATCCATCTTCATCTTCTATTCTTTGCTTTCCAAGATCTGGGGTTCATCTTCATATGATTCCCAAATATATTATTTGATTTTGAATAGGAGGAGAAAATATTTCTCCTGTTTGTTATGATTTCCAGTAGTGTTTGTTCTGATTCTGAATCACTTTTGGGTTTCTCAAGTCAACAAAAGCAATCCAAGCAATCCAAATGCATCAAAGAACCTGTGTATTAGAATGATCATATATTCTATAATAAGAAATTCTCTGATGTTATTTTTCTCATTGTATTTACAGTCTGACCCATTCTGTAAAAAAATAATTTCTCTTCTATGTGGACTATAAATGTTCTTTTATTTGCAGATTTGCATAGATTGGGTACAGAATAAAAGCCTATAAAAAGGGGTGACAAATTACTTTGCTGCCTATGGTGAAGGAAAAGGTGATTTACACAGAGAGAGATGGAAATGGACTGGACTGGCCACTGATGTCAAATAGGGACTGGAGGGAACAGCTTAACTAGAGTTCAAAGAGCAAATAATGTGATAAACACAGCTCTCCTTTGCAAGGCTTGATGCCAGTCACTTCTTGCAACTGCATGCTCAAACATATGTTGCAGTGCAGGAGCAGTTGTTATGTGAGCAGAACATTATGTGAGCATGTTCTGCTGAGCAGCATGGCATAGACTGATTGCCTCTCTATCTGCTCAGTCAGGGGCCTTTCATTTGTAATACATGGAGAGAAGGCAAGCAGGCAACCAACTCAAATAAGCAACAAGGAAGCATCAACATGGTGTGTGTGTGGGGGGGGGGGTCTGGTGAAGATGTGGGATGGTAAAATCAGGGAGAATGGTCAGGTAACAACATTTGCTACTCCCAGCTATTGTTGGCTAAGATAACTGCTGCTCTCTATTTAATTTAGCATTATTGATTATACATTCAAAATACTTATAAAGAAATAATCTGCTCACCAGGGACCTCAATGCATGCAACGTGCAATTTAAAACAATACAATTGAAGGCAGGGGCAGTCCAGCAAAAAGTATGAAGTGTGGAGGCTCAGAGATGATACCTATGAATCAGGAAGGCACTGGATTGAACTTTCACTAGGGGACGGTTCCTTTTTAAAATTAAAGTTAAAGTGCAGTGCTTACACTGATCCATAGACAAGCTGACCCAGGTTTTGGGGGTCAATTTTTGGATTAAGATTTCTAGACTTATATATGAGCATAGTATATGCAATATGTCTCAAATGTTTTTAACTGTTTTAATCATTTTAAAGAAAAAATAATGTTATTTCATTCTTTTTAAAACTTTTATAAACTAATGATTTAGTTTAAACTTTATACATTATTGTAAGGAGAAAGGTGGGATATAAATTCAATAAATAAAAGTAGTCCCAGACTGAATCAGGGTCCCATACATGCTCTTCTGAGTACTTAGAAAAGTTACTTTTTGGACTACATCCCCCTGAATCCTTTGCTAATATGGCCAATGGCTGGGAGATTCTAGGAAATGCTGACCAGAGGAACTAGGTCAGAATCATATAAGACCTTTTACATAACATAACTTTGTGTATACCTGGCTAAGTAGCAGAGGTGCTAAGAAACCCAGAATTGTGAAGTTGTGTATTGGCACAGTGGTGCCCAATATTCATTGGGCAGATGCGATGTGCATCAGGACCAATGCTCATCAGTTCTAGTGTGCATTGGCACTTTGCTGGCTCTGCTATGTAGTAATTTAACAGCAGCCCTCTACTAGATACAAACATTGTGCAACCGCACAATTCTAATTCTCGAAGGCATAAGCCCTCTAACAAAAATGCAAAGTCCCAACAGAATTCTGGCCTTCCTTTCTCAAGCTGTTTATTAAAACATCAAGAGTCATCTGCGCCATATGTTTTTAATATTATGTGTCATTCAGCCCTTTTCTTCTAATTTCTCTACAATTTCCCCCTTACTTTTCTGTCTCTCTCATACAGTCCCTATTCTTCCTTTGAGGCCAGCCCAAGAGCTGCTGTGGTCTGAGACAAAGGACAAGATAGTACCCCATCACTCAAAATGGTGACATTAACCTTAATCCTGTGCCACATTTGAAGGAACAGGAAAGTGGGTGCAGTACAGTTTGTGTTGTATATGATGCCTGACCTCCATTAGAGGGAAACAGACCTCTTCCACTGTTCTCCACATCTGCTGCCTGAGGCAGTCATCCAACTCTGCTCAGTGGTAGAGGTAGCCCTGTTTGCCCCCTAATTTTCTCAGACTTCCAACATCAGCTCCTAAGGACCAGAAGCTCTATGCTCCCAACATTGAACAAAAGGCTGCACCACACAAGGTTGTGTTACACACTTCGTCATCTCAGATGTTTCCACAACTATCTTCAGCAAAGGCAAATAAAAGAAAAAGACAATACATCACCATGCCGGTAGAACCAAGCAGTAATAGAATTTCCCCTGATTCCGTTTGCTAGCCGAATCAGCAAGCAAAGCATAGGGTGTCTTCTAGAGAAAACATTTCTAAAGTTTTTCTATCTCAGATTCCACTGTTTATTTAGCCTGTCCAAACAGTTTGTTAATTTTCAACTGGCTGTTTGTTGGTTCTAACAATCTAGTTTTACTGTCAGTAAATCTTTATGCTGTCATCTTTATATGTAGCTTTGCTAACTATGGGTTTTGGTTGTGTTCTTTTGAACCCTTCTCCCATCAACAATCATTGAAGTTCTGTGAGGTGTACATTGTGTAGCTCTTGTGCAATATGGAAACTGCCGGTGTCTCACCTTCATACTTACGGAAATGGAAAACTTAGGAAAACTACTGCCACTGGTTTAGTTGGCAATACTGGTCTAGTTGGAGAATTAATCCAAGCTGGTATAAAACAGCTTTCTATGTTCTTATCAGAATTTGGAAAATTCACATCTTTGTGAGATTCTGGGAGTCTGAACAATGCTATGTTGTGGTGTTTTATGAGAAAGTAAAATGGTGGCCACTGTTCTGAGTACCATCTTATGATTTTGTTTAAACTTGCAGGGGTAGGCAACCTTTCCCCTTTAAGGGCCGAGGGACTTCAGCTCCCAGAAGCCTCAGCCATGTTGGCCAATAGTCCCATGTTGGCCAATAGCTCCTGGGATTCTGAGAGCTGAAGTCCCTCGGCCCTTATTGGGGAAAGGTTGCCTACCCCTGGTTTAAAGGGAGACCATGGAAGGCATAAGCAGTGGATCCAGATAACCATATAAGGATGACCTACATTAATGTCTGCTCTGATTGCAGGGAAATTGGTTGTTGTTGTTTTGTAAATGAAAATGATTTCCCTGTAAAAGGACCTAGAAGAGTAGCCCTAATTGTAGACTCCATTAGATGCTTGTTGCCCACCATGTCTACCATTTCTGAAACTGGGCCATGCTTTGGGAAAAGCAGCTAAATTAGAAGAGCTGGAAAAAGGCTGTAGCTTTGCAGGTTTCTTCCCCAGCATTCTCATTTTAAATCCTTGAGGAATGGGTGTAGAAAATATTTCATTAGATCAGCAGGTGAGAATGATGTTTTAGACTGCCATCCCAGCATTCCTCACCATTGGCTCTGCTGGCTTGGGCTGCTGGGACTAGCATTCCAGCAACATTTGGAAGGCCACATGACTCCCACTCCTAAATTAAATGGACCAGTTATCTAGCTTTAGTATAAGGCAGCTTCTTATTTTCTTACTGCTGGTTGTCAGGCCAGCTGGGCCATTCTAGAAGTTGTCAAGAAAGAAAGTTACCCAAGCTTTGTCATTTATATATTTATTTATTACAAAAATCTGCAAGTAGAACAACTATTTCTCCAAGTTTCCATTCTCTCACCCAACCCCCTTTTCCCTCTCTTCATGGTTATTGATTAGCTGTTTGCCCTTCTTTACAACTTTGGGTGAGACCTTTGGCAGACTTTACTACTAGAAGGGTGGAAAATGTTGGAATAAAGGCAAAATGCAGGCTATGCTGCTGTTTGACATTTAAAAACCCCCAAACAAAATCAAAATCTGGATCAAAGTGCACATCTGCAGAGGAGTTATATTAGCAGGAGGGATGCATAGCTTCTGAAGGAAAAATATGAAGCGAACAAGCATATTGGCGAGGGAGGAGATTATAATGAAAATCTAGAATAAGGAAAAAATCTCTCTGGACTTTACCACATGAGAAAAGAACAGTGAAACCAATCGGGAGATCAGCAGCTTTTTCCATGCCACTCCACATGATGTCATAGCACTTCTGTTCTCTTCCCAAGGGGAGATGGTCATCAAAGTGTGCCTCTTGCTGAAAGGGAAAAATCTGTTCGGCAAAAGACATGCTTTGATCACCGTCTTCCCTTGTGAAGAGAACAGAAGTGCTATGAAGGCATGCAGAGCAGCATGGAGGAAGCTGCTACTTTCCTGATTGGTTTTGTCTTTCTTTTCTCATGCAGTAAAGTCCTCTATCTCCACTGTAGTGAAACCTAGTCTCCACTGTAGCCCCCAAATAGTGAAACTCAGGGCCTCTACAGACCAGCCAAAAGGACTGGCCTGGGCATGGAGTTGGAGCAGAGCGACCACACACTGGACTCTCTGACTCCACCCCAACGCCACCATCATGCCACATGTCCTACTGCACAGTGTGCAATGTAAGGGCATTCTCTTGGCACAGCACTTAGACACACTGCGCCAAAGGAACACAGAAGAGCCATGGTGGCGGTGGTAAGGGCAGCTTTTTGCTGCATCAAAAAGGAGCGGCATTTGCCAGCTCTTTTTGGAGTGGCAAACTGCTGGATTGGGGCTGCATCATGGGCATCTGTACAGTTCCTTAGACATATGAAATGTGGTGTGCATACTAAAGAGAGCCTGAGGGTGTACACCCTGGGATTCCTTTAAAATGAATTAATTTTAATTCAAATCTGTCTTTAGCTTGCAGTAGTACATGGAGTCACTGACATGGAGTCACTAGGAGACACAGGCTCTCTGGTCCATATGTTTACACTTTATTTCAAGTGAGTGCTTGGAGGACCAGATTAATTAAACCTCAGGTCTTTCTTACTCATGGAGTAACATACGTTTTCTATGTAACCCAGCTACTGAGTGACCTTTGCTTGTTTATGACTCTCAAGTAGCTATATATAGGCATATGGGTATAGGTACAGGAAGAGAAAATGAGAATTTCTGCTGATATGTGAGGGAAGAAAAGGGAATGGTAGAATGAGAGGGGGGCAAAAGGGGCAGGAAACAATGAGAAAGAAAAAGAGAGGAAGACACGATGCTGCCTTGTCCAACTGTCTGGATTTACTTAAATGACAGCCATGCCACTTGGTTCATCTTTACGGGCACCCAATTGGTCTAGATCCACAGATTTCTCATTTTTAAAAATAGAGTAATGGTGTATCTACACTATATAGTTAAGTCAGTTTTATACCTCTTTAATTGCCATGACTCCATGATAAGGAATCATGGGATTTGTAGATACCTAGTGTTAGCATATGTGATTTTTCATAAAATTTTGTACACATGTGGAGTTCCCTCTATGACCCCAGACTGACCTCTGAGGGATGTCAGCCTTAATCCCCTAGATGGTAGGTCATGTAGGCACTGAGAGATCTGCCCAAAACTACTGGAAAATTCCCTACCAGACAGGTTTGGGAATTGCCAAAAGGGAAAAACCATTATATTGGAAAATACACATAATAGTGTTTATTTGTCTTATGCCTCACACTTGATAGGACAGTGATCAGATTTGACTGCACCCTTTTCTCTACCCTCCCTTCCTTGATAGTTTTGAAACCAAATGCATTGTTTAGACCATGCTCACACCTAGGGTAACAAAGCTAAGACCATCAACGCCTTTGTCTAATAGCCATTAAGCTCATCGCTAGAAGGCAGAAATTTCCTATAAGAGCCCTTGGATTTCTAGGCTCCATGTGCTATCTTGAGAGTGCATGCAGACTCCATGTCAGTCTGTACTCTGATTTAGCTCCCACGGCCATCTTCCCCCCCCCCCCCCATTTTGGTGGCCATACTCTATCACCATCATCATCAACCTTCACAGCGAAGCCCGGAGAAGCCTTTGGAAGTAAGTATTTCCCCTCAGCGTAGTTCCTCTCAAGCTATCCCCGCTTTCACCCATCTTTCCTTCAAGAGTGTGTTGTGTGTGTGTGTGTGTGCTATATATGGACACATGAATAAATATTTAGACTTTAATTGGAGAAGGCCATCTCCACATCTTCCATTGAGAGATCTATTAGTCCTCTGGTATACATAATGGTAAACGGTCCCATGGGGCTTTGTTAGGACCCACTCTTGCATATTTTGAGCTAATTATAAATTCCCCTAATTAGATCCTTCCTAATACTAGATATTTACAAAGTACCAAGGCATCCTGAGTTAAATAACAAGTGAAGACAGAGTGACAGCCAGCACTGTAGTGAACTATAGTGAAAACAATGTACAGATCAGGGTTTGAATCCCCACTTGGCCATGGAAACCCACTGGGTGATGTTGTATAGTGTAGATACACCAAATCACACTCTCTCAGCTTCAAAGACAACCCCTCCCAAACAAATTTTGTTAAGAAAACCTCCTGATAGGTTTGCTTTAGGGCTGCCATAGGTTGGAAATGACTAGGAGGCACACAACAAGCAAAGACATCACTCCGGTTATTATGGTAACTGTAGTTCAGAAGAGTGGATTACAGCTCTCTAGCAGAGGGTAACTTTTAATATGGTTAATAGTTTAGTCTGGTTTTAGTGTTGCCTTTTTGAATGTTTTTGTTATATTTTAAAAGTGTAAGCCTCCTGGAGTACCACTCTTGGGGAAAAGATAGGATATAAGACTATAATATAATTATAATGGCTGAACAAGTCCTGGGATGAAGAAATAGTTCTGGGGTGGGGATTTCAACCCAACAAAGCTGGGTGTTTTGCTCATCATTAATAATGTCACAAAGGTTGTGACATTATGTATATTCTTGACAGTAAGCATAATCATATTTGACTTTGCAATGAGTGCTCAGTGGGGAAAGTATAACATATTCCCTAGTACACAAAATCTGCATTGCTTGCACAAACTGATGAGGTATATGAAAGAAGGGAAGGATTGTGGGGGGAAATGCATGAAGTGTCAATGCACAAGATGGTTTCGTTGTAATGAGATTTAAAATCAATCAGTGCTTTTAGCCTCAATATGATAACCAAATTACAATTATGAGTTAGATAGAAGAAAGAGTCCTTTCCCTTCTATGTTCATAAGAAGTGCTCATAAGAAATAGCCATAAGCAAATTCTCACATATTAATTAATTATAATTGTTTTGTTTTTGGCTTTAGTGGTTTTCTAGTATAATTGGCATCAGTGCAGTTGATTTTAATGAAATGCTGCAAGCAATTAATGATTCACAGGGTTTTGCAGAGGTAAAGGCAGACGTATCAAGAAGCATTTTAGCAGCTTTAAATTACATATTGACAAAAACATATTCACAAAACATGGAGGGAAATGGCTGTCACCTAAAGGGAAGAACAACAAAGATTAATGTTCAGAGAGATTAAAGATGTAACATCTAGAAAGAGATAACATCTGCCATGATCATCCAGCCCATGTGTTTGTGAAAAGAAACCTCAAAACCTTTACTTGTAGATAAAATAGATTGTACAAAAAAAGTGTATGTTGTACATGTTTTTCATCTTATCTCCTTATCTAATTGAGAGGGTTTTTTTTTTCTGTAGCCAGAAATTGTGGAATTTTCTTCTTCTGGGGGTTTCACTTGATTCTTGTGGGGACCTCTATTTGTCCCACCACTCCCCACCTCCTTTGTGGTAATGCTCTTTGTAATATCTAGTGTTGCCACCACAGACACTACTGTGTCTGGCTTAATCAATAAATTCATCTTATATCAACCCCCAAAGATGTGTGTGTCTATAAACTAAATAATTTATTTTAAAAAAGAATATCATGCAACTATTCACAATTGCTTGTCCAAACGCAAATGGTTACATTGTAATATTTTATCTTAGTTTTGTTATCTATATGCTTCTATGCTTATTTTAATTAACCGTTCTCAAATACACTTGACAGATTCCACTGCCTCCTCTAATCAAATGACCCCCGACTATCCTGAATACTGTTCCTGCTCTAACATGTCTCTAATTATTGACTCTATCTAATTGATCTATTTGACTAATTCCTTTCTCCTGACATACATGCCAGCATTTGTAAAATCCCATTCAGACACCCAGCCACTCACCAACCACCTCCAATGGTCTATGGTTATGCTCTCACTCCCTATCAACAGGCTGCTTAACTTAATCTGTCTTGCATATATGCATTACTTAACTATTTGTTGTTGTGAGCCTTCAAAATGTTTTTGACTTATGGAGTTGCAATGGTGAACCTATTACAGAGGTTTCCTGGCAAGACTTTTCAGAAGGGTGTTTGCCACTGCCTTTCTCTGAGGTTGAGAGAATGTAACTTGGCCAAGGTCAACCATTGATCCTGTGGTCAAGTGGGAATATGAACCCTGGTCTCCAAGAGTCCTAGTCCAACACTCAAATCACTACTCCATGCTGGCTCACGAATTAACAATATTTTACTGTCAGCCCTCTGTATCAGCAGGAGTTGGGTTCTGGACCTCCCTGTGGATGAAAAAAAAGGTGGAACCTCATGTCCCATTACTTTCAATGGATGTGGCTGTGTCAGTGCAGCTGCATGAACATGCTGCCATTGGTGATAATGAGGAAGGGCCATTGGCAGATGCTCCAATCTACGGATGACCAGCCCACTGATACAGAGGGACAACTGTACTTTATTTTCTATAATATAAACACAACGCATGGACAGAACATCACAGAGCCTTTCTTGATTTAGTGTCTGTAGGCACATCTAACTCAAGGCCAACTCTCCTGTTAGTGAAAATGAGACAGTTGCTGCTGCCAGCAGATCTTGGAGGAAAGAGACAACAACACAATGCTGAAAAATAGATCCATGAGATTTGAAATATCCTTCACCAAACTGCAAATATCAGGAATCCACAGGATGCAGCCATGGTAATTGAAATGGTGTCCAAACTGCTATAATTTTGTAGTGTGGAAATGTATTTGTGATTTATTTGCTTGGTGCTCTCAGTTTATAAAGTGCTTTACATGAAATGTTTACAATTGTCAATTTGAAAGAGTGCCAAAGCTGGAGAAGGCTGAATTAGACATTTCAGCTGTAGTCCTCTTCCAAGTTACAAAAACAAAACTTGATTCCAGGTATTTATGTTCTGTCAGTCAATAGTCAGTCTACATTTTAATATGTTTCCTACTTCTAGTCATTGAATTAATATATTTTCACATTATACTTCTAAATCCTTTTTCATATGAACATAATCTCATTACATAATCAATTATTTTAATAATCAACTAAATTTCTCTTTTTCTGTTGTAGTTGTTGTCATCCTTAGAATTTTAGTAAAGTTTATCACTGTAAGCAAATTAATTCAACAATTAAAGATAAACTAGCAAGTATAATTTCGTATTTTGAGATCAAATAAAAGGTATATTCAGTTTGATCTCTCCCAGATCATAACACAAGGCAAACACATACAGTGTCATTGCTGATTTCAACATTGAGCTTTTTTGTTAGTCCAGAAGGTTCGTTCATAGAAATAATTGGCTTTTACTTCATTCTTAATGAAAGGTGTCAAAGCTGTCCTTGTTACTAAGCAGAATAAGGTGACAGTCTTAGGAATCAACTAATGAAAGATGGGGAGCAGACAGCAGACCTTGTCATGTCACTTGCCCTGGACCCATAAACTAGCCTAGTATAAACAGGTGTAGTGAAACACTGGCAGTGTTCAACAGAGATGGAAAGAATATTCAAAAATATTTGGGAGATGGTCAAGAAACCCTGATGAAAATAATTCTGGACTAATGAAAATCTTCATAATTTGAGATGTATTCTACACAAAATTTGTAGGTGGTTGCTTTTCACAGAAGATTTTACTGCACAGAAAACACTGTTTCTTGAACAGAAAATGCTGTTTATAGCAATAGCAAGTACATTTCTATAGTGCTTATCAGTCCACTTAAGCACTCCCTAAACAGTTTACAATTTGTAAGCTAATTGCCCCCAACAAGCTGAGTATTCATTTTAGCGACCTTGAAAGGATGCCAGGCTGAGTCGAGCCTGAGCCTCTGGCTGGTATTGAACTCACAACCTTGTGGTTTGTGAGTAAATGGCTGCAGTACAGGCATTTAACCACTGCACCACCAGGGCTCCTTTCCTGTGCAAAACAACCACATGAGAATTTTGTGTAGACTAAGAACTGGCTTTCAAAGACTTTCTCACAGAGGAAAGCAAAAGTGCTAAATTACTCATTTGATTCCTTTAAGAAACAACAGCACTAGTGGTCAGCTAAAGGTCCAATTTACATCTGTATTTCAAATGAGAGAATGCCATCTCCTTTGCTTCAGTAAAACCTTTTGTACTAGGCTTGCTTCATGTCTGCTACCAACTACAGCACTTGGCACTGATAAAACAAGCAAAGCATTTCTCTAGAAACCCATAAAACACTGAAGCAGAGTCAGAAAAGAAGTTTTTATTGTCAGTAGTGCTAGAAATTAGACAATCATTGTACACAAACATTGAAGAAAAAAAGGAGCTGTGAGCTATAAAAATTGGCACTACACATAAAACCTAATAGATATCATACTTCTGATATTGAACAGAGAAATATGTAGGTAAAAAGTAATCCAACCTAAACACACATGAGAGGAAGAGGAAGAGGAAGGCAAACCATATTCTTCTGGGGTGTATCTGAACACAGGAATGGATTGATTTTCAAATTATATGGCACAATATTGTTACAGGCAGGCACACTTTACCAGGGAACAACCAAAATGAATGCATATTCATGTTCCACAGTAGAATAAGAGATAAGAAAATGACTGAATCACATAGATTTAAATGATAAAATATGTTCAAAATTACAAATGTAGCAGTGCACAACTGTCTCCCATTCATGGAAGTGGACTTCTGGAAGTGCTTGGAGAGGTTTTATACCTGTTTATTCAGAAGTGAAAAAATTCCCCAAAGAAATACAAAGTCAGTAGGAGACAGTGGATGATTTGCTTCATGGCCTATCATGCCATTTTAGTCAAGTTGGAACCTTCCTGTAGTTGTCTGTGGAGCTTTGAAATCTCCAGTAAAAAAGAGGCAAACACCTTTGTTCCATTAATGTAGTTAGATCTGATCAAGAAAGAAGACAAAAACAATTATGAAACAATCTAATAAGATGTTATGTTGCTTTGAAATGGCAGACATCTTCAGCTCTTTGGATTGAGCATACTCATAATATCATCTATGACCTACTATCACATGTGCGCATGTGTGTGTGAGTGTGTGCTGATGTATGTGCAAGGGTAGAGAGAGAGAGAAAAATAATACATTCATCAATATAGATTGTTAAGGTATTTCCATGTTACATAAAGACCTGTGCATAAAACAGAACCCCTTACTGGAAGATAGGATACTTGTTCTTTGTCTCAAAACCAGGTGGGATGTGTAACTCAACATATTTAAGTTATTTCCAGGCCATGCAGAAATCTGAAACCTGGAACACACATAGTCTACAACAGTGGTTCTCAACTTTTCAAATGTTTTGAACTCTGAAGCCCAGAAACCCTGAGCATTAGCCATGTTGACTGGGACCTCTGAGGGTTGAAGTTCAAAATATTTTGGGGGCCAAAGGTTAAAAACCATTGGGCAACAACACACTACTAGAAAAGTCTGGAAGTGGAATATGGCTACATCTCTCCCTCAATATGGAAATGAGACAGAAAAGGGATTGTACCCCACAATGGTTTTAGCACTTCTGTATCTCTTATACTTCTGAGGTTTGGTATGCATAACACACACAATGGGTGTTCTCCATTTTCTGAAGACAAAACTGTGGCATTTTTCCCCAGCTTACTAGGAGAATGAGGGGAGGAGGAACCTGGATTAATTTTCTCCATTGCTATGAAAACAGTCTTTCGTTTTCCAATCATCCCAGTGACTGGAGACAGTGTAAATAACAGGACAATTGTAACTATTTCTCACTTCTAATTCCAGCTTAGAAATGTTTCTTTTTCAGACTACAATACCGAAAGCTACATTGGCCACACTGGATAGTGCGTTCTGAGCAATTGTGTGATAGTGACAGGAGCATCCTGCTATGTTCCAGTCACTTTTGGCCATGTGAAAATCTCCTCAAACACACTAATGGAATTGTTCTTATGCATGAACCTGCTTATTTTCTCTTTCTGGGAGTGCTCCCCATCATCTGCAGCTCCAATAGGAAACATCATCACACTCTTCTTTGTTATATCCTGAAACATTCTCGCAATAGGAATTGTTGAACCATCCCGGATCATATCTGGATCCTGGTTAAAAACTGGAACACATAAGGAAGAGAGAGAAAATATTTGTCTTAAAATAAAGTTGGACAGTCATATCATGGTAGTTTAAAATAATTTTTAAAATTAAACTAAATGGAACAGCTAGTAGCATAATGTAGGACATTATCACACGGGGGGAAACCGTTGGTTAATCCACACAAATCCCAAACAAAAACTGAATTTGCACCTCACGATTTCACACGACGTCGCACAGAAACTGGTCAGAAACTGGACAGAAACTGGTATTATCCGAGATCTTTTTAATTTCAGGAGTTTAGAGGAAATGCATTTGCAAAATTACAGTAATTTCACATTTACTGTAATGTGAAAAGCAAATATGCACAGACAGTTCTCTTTTAAAACCTGGAGGAGGGCTAAGAGGAGGAGGAGGAGGGGCTTCCAGGGAGGGAGAGTCCCGGGCTCCTGCCATGCAGGGAAGGGAAGGGAAGGGAAGGGAAGGGAAGGGAAGGGAAGGGAAGGGAAGGGAAGGGAAGGGAAAGGAAGGCAAGGCAAGGCAAAGTAAGGCAAGTTTGGGACGGAGGAGAAGTTTGGCATTTGGGATGGAGGGAAAAGGAGGGGAAAGAAGGCTCCCCTCACAGCAGCTGTGGGTGGATGTGGGTGCAAGTGTGGGGTGTGCTTGTGGAGCAACTTGGAGCTCCATCTCACCATGAAGTTCTGCCCTGCAGGTCCTACAAAGGGGAAAGGCTTATGGGGGGGCATGGGAGCTACCTCCAGTTTCTCCCTCTCCTGGGCATCATCCAAGGCTCTGGCTCTCCCCAGGAAACACCCAGCCCTTCCTTCCTTCCCTTTCCTCCTCCTCCTCCTTCCCTGCCAGCTCTGCCTGTGATCTTACCCTCCTTGCTCATCTCCCCAGCAGCTGACAGCCTCCAATGCCAGGAAAGGAGAGAGAAAAGGGAGGCTGAGCCATCTCAATCCCTCCCTTGCCTCGGCTTGCCTTGCCTTGCCTTGCCTTGCCTTTCCAGCCTCCTCCTCCTCCTCCTCCTCTGCTCTCTTGAGAGGTCCTAACCCCAACGGAAGGGGGTTAGGACCTGTGCAGGAGGACATGACCCCAAATGTAGGACATTCTGACATTTCCTCCTGGGAAATGCAGGACCCGCCCTGGAAAAAGGAGGAGTCTGGTCACGAAACACACCCATTTCCAGTACATGTACGGGTTCTTTTCACTTGTGTATGAAAGTTAAAAACGTCTTTTTTTTTGCTTTTAACTTAATTCCGTTATTACTGTAATTACGTGTGAAAAGCTTTTGCGCAATTAAGCTCTTTTTTCGCTTTCTTTTCGAGATGCTTCATTTCCACTTTAATATCTCTTTAACAATGAAACTGGCCCACGTGTGATAACGTCCATAGTGTTGTATCTTCCATGGTATACTTTCCAGCAAAGTAATAATTCAGGGAGTTATTCTACCACTGAAACTAGCTCTCTTATTATTCATATATGACTTCATTAACCTGATTATTTGTTTTAGTTTTTTCCTACTTCAATTGAAAAAAATATTTAGCATGCCATGGCTGTGCTCAACTTCACCTATACTGGCAAGGAAAAAGACTTTAATATTATTATTTTAATATTAAGTTTTTTATTCCTAAACAGCACCCTTCTTTTATTGTGTTGCATCATAAGTCACTTCTGACATGTCTTTACAAGTGGCTTTTGAAAGGATATACAGACTGGTATGTCTGAGCTGTATTTTTGGGGAAAAGAAAAAAGTCACTTAGAGAGTGCAGTGCCATGTTCACAGCTTTCTGCATCATGGCTTTTCTATGTATTTGATTACCGTAAGTCTTCCAGTTATCGAATTTGCAGAACTTTAATTGGATACTATACAATGTGAAAAATGCAGATTTGGTGCTGATCAATTATTCTGTACATTTTAAAGCTATGAAATATATAGAAAACTATGTGGAAAATCAATGTATTTGACAGAATGGCAATGCCCAAATAGGAATGTTTTCCACGAAGTGTGTGATGCATACAATGATACAACATTCAATAAATAACACATATATGAGTATGGATGATGGATGAATATATTAAAATTCAGTTTATAATTAAGGGAAAGAAAATCTTTGGAGTCATTTTCCTATAGATTGCCAGTATCCCCCTCCCATTAGCTGAATTTTTCATCTGAAACATTAGGCATATCTCAATCTAAATGTTTTGGCCTCTGTTAACACTAAATAATTTTAGATTACATGACACATTCTAACCATGCATAGTATCCAGATTTGTTCTTCATACATGTTTGCACAGTTTTCAAAAGACAAGAGAGAATACATGTGTTAAAAACGTTCTAAACAAAACCAGCTTCCATGCCAAAAACTATTCAAACCTTTTTTTATTGCCTTTTTAGCAGCTTCATACTGAGGGTCATTAATATTAGCAACCCATGGTTTTGCACCCATTTGCATAGCCACTGTCAGTTTGTTCGAGCTTTTGCGTTTAGAGAATATGTTCTCTAAATACTTTTTCACCTACAAGGAAATAACATATTTTCAGTAAAATTATTTCTTGTATTTTAATATGATCTATGTTTTGTATGCTAATAGCAATAAAACCACTGATTGATTGATTGATCTGGTGTGGCAGTATGAACAGAGAACTAAACAATATGCATCCTGCTCCTGTGAGGGAAGAGAAAGCTGTCAGTTTGCTTTGAACTAAAACTTCACATAGAAATGGAATACTGTGAATAGAATCCAAGACAGAAGTCAATAGATACTGAAGAAGCTGAAGGTAGGGGTAATAACTGAGAAAAAAATAACTATTAGAGAAAACAGGGAGAGAACTGAACCAAAGGCTAATTTGGATGGAGTTTCTGAGTAACTGCACAGCACACAGCATTCACAGCTCACAGGTTGATCAAATGCCAGATATTCCTGTAAGTTTTTATCCTTTTTCATGTGGATACAGTCAGTCCTCCATATCCACGGATTCTTTATCCACGGATTCAAACATCCATGGCTTGAAAATATTTTAAAAAAAGTATAAATTCCAAATAGCAAACCTTGATTTTGCCATTTTATGTAAGTGATACCATTTTACTATGCCACTGTATTTAACAGGGCTTGAGCATCCACCCATTTTGGTATTCACAGGGAGGCCTGGAACCAAACCCCAGTGGATACCAGGGAACCACTGTATATGAAAATGGGTCATGTCTGCTGACCTTATACACCTAATATCATGCCCACCTATAACACACCCACACCCACCAACATCAACCTGTTAAGCATGACCTTTGTACAGGTAATACTAAGCAAATACAGCTGTCCTCATGCAGGCTCTGGCTTAACTAGATATTCTGGTCAGCCAGGGCTCTTGACCACTTGCTAGAAATCTGTGTGAGTACCAATTCCTTCCCTTTACTGTTCACGGCAGATATCAGATCAAATGTATGGTTGTCAGGAGCATGCAGAACGAGCGACATCAAATGCTGGGGTCTACTCACTCTCTTGTGTTTTAATAAATATGTGGACATAAATGAAGAAGGCTAGGGTGGCTAAAAGCAGTTCTTGCTAACTTGTTTAGACTTTCACATGGGAATTCTGTCAGTTGTATCCTTTTATTGCCAGTGTTGGAGCATCACTGTAATTTGGCCATCCTAAAGAAGACAGAGCAAATGAGCTGAATTTCACACACTTAATTGATCAAAGGAGCCAGTTCTTTTGCTGCATGCTGCTAATCTCTCTATTAGTGTCAGTATTGTTGCTGTTCAATTTATTTATATACTGCCTTTCTCCTCTCCCCAAAACTGAGTTTCAAAGCAGTTTATTGTTGTTGTGTGCCTTCAAGTCATTTCTGACTTATGGTGACCCTAAGACAAACCTATCATGGGGTTTTCTTGGCATGTTTCTCCAGAGCAGTTTGTCATTGCCATCCTCTGAAACTGAGAGTGTATGACGTGGTCAAGGCCACCCAGTAAGTTTATATGGCCGAGGCAAGATTCAACCCCTAGTCTCCACAGTCCTAGTTCAACACTCAGTCCACTACACTGTGATACAGTATATTAAAACAAGTACAATATAGATAGCTAGTGTGGTGTAGTGGTTTCAATATTGGGCTAGGGGTGCATCTACACTAGAAATAATGCAGTTTGACACCACTTTCATCGAATCATAGAGTTGGAAGAGACCACAAGGACCATTCAGTCCAACCCTTACCATGCAGGAATACACAATCAAAGCACTTCCAACAGATGGCCATCCAGTCTTTGTTTAGAAACCTCCAAAGGAGACTCCACCACACTTCGAGGCAGCATATTCCACTGTTGATCATACAGAATCCTGAGATTTATTATTTTGCAAAATTATTTTGGTAGAGTGATCTAAATACCTTGCAAAACTAGAAATCCAAGGGTTCCATAGGATGGACCTCCAGCACTTAAAGTGGTGTCAAATGGCATTATTTCTACAGTGCAAATATACTTTTGGACTCCAAGAAACCAGACATGTGGACATGCATCTGTTATACACTGGTGGATTGAAATATACTTGCACATGATTGTATGCCCTCTTTATATATGAGCATAAGCACACTACTGTTGAAAATGTGGGGGGACCAACCCATTTGGAAAATGTGCAGAATCATAATCGCAATGTATCTAAACTTTATTACCTGACATTCCACTTTAAAAAGGTCCATGTGAGGGACTTGCCGGATTGAAAATTTTCCTATGACTCTTGATGGTATAACTGTTTTGATCCCTGGTTCATAAAAAGCTCCTTCAATCCCATGAATAGAAAGTGATGGAAAGCGCCACAAGTGTGAGAAAATCTCCTCCTTAGAAATATAAGGAGAAAAACAAAATAAGATAGGCTTTAGCCACTCAAAGCTCAATGAATGTAAGAGATGAGCTGACGTTCATCGGGATGCAGGAAGCATGGCCAGCATGAATGGACTCATACACCTCTCACAAATATATATATATATATATATATATATATATATATATATAGTGTGTGTGTGTGTGTGTGTGTGTGTGCAGGCTGTAATGGTAATCAGTCCCCTGCAGAGCTTCCACAAATGGTATAAAATGTAATTTACAAATAAGAAATAAACCATAAATAAGGAAGTAAAACTGAAAAAAAATGATTGAGGTTGCAACCCTACATCCATTTGTCAGTAAGAGCAAATCTGCATGGGCCAAGTGAACCGATTTCTCCCCACCCTCATCACGCCCTGTCTTCACCATGCAGTGCCAAAGCCCCAGTTCAAGGGTGGAATATCTTCACAACGTGATGCCAGTTCAGCACCAAATCTGGCTCATCCCTCCGTAAACTGAATTAAAAAGACTTACCTTTCACTCCAGATTTTCCAGGAAAATCCAGAGCACTCCAGAGTGACCCCAGATTACTGTTTACACACATGTCCTGCTATGGCACCCAATGCCACTGCAATTAGGATGAGTTACTCCTTCTTAGGTCACAATGAAGCGCCCAGCCATGTGATTGATGCTTGTTTTCAACCTCAGAAGGAGTGGGATGTGTGTGTAGACAGTTGCTGAGTGTCACTCTGGAGTGTGGAGGAAATTCAGGGCAGCTATGGGAGCTGCCTGGAGTTATTCTGGTTGGTTAGACCCACACTAAATTCCACTGAGTTCAATTAGATTTACCTTTTTGCAGAAATGTATAGGACTACAAATGACATGTATTTTAGTACTTAGTACTGTACCTTGGTATTATAGATAATTTCCTTTACACCAATGTTAGCTTTGTATCCCTTCAAGTCAAATTCTATTAGCTCATATTGCTTTTTTTCCTCTTCTGTAAGTGGAGCAACATCATCATAGATTCCAGGGATCAGAATATGACCACATGAATTCACCAGACTGTCTATGAAACAAGCACATAAAAAAAAAAAACAACCATACAATTTCTGTTGTGTCATGTTCTTCTACAATCATAGGAGAGCTAGCTGAGAACCTGTCTGGCTCTGATCTATTTAACATTAAAGAAAAAGAACAAACAAAATAGTCCCCTGACACGCTTACTAATATAGTGGGACCTTGGCATCTGCGGACTTGCCATCCGCAGACTTGCCATCTGTAGATGGCAAGCTTGCATTGTCCCCAATGGCAGTGCATGCACGTGGCTGTGCCACGATTAGGGACAACGGGAACTTACCTGAAGTCCCATTGTCCCTAATGGTGGCGCAACCGCATGAGCGCACTGCCATTGGGGACAACGTCCACGGATTTTGGTATCCACAGCAGGGATGGTGTCCAGAATGGATCCCCCATGGATACCAAGGGCCCACTGTACTAAATAACAAATACAATTTGTCTCTCATGCACTTTGTACTTTCTGTGTATGTGGACAGGAACAGCAGTAGAGCCATTTTAAAATATAGCACAGTACATTCTGGTCATTTTAGATGTGCATCACAAACCAATGTCAGCAAAAAAATCTACCAGTAAGTTCGAAGTCATGGGAATAAATGTTAATTATTATTATCATTATTATTTTATTTATTTGTATCCTACCTTTCTCCCAATATCTGGACAATATAAGGAGGCTAACAACAAATTTATAAGAGTACAAATTAAAAACAATGCAAAATCATTTTTAAAAGTATAAAGTCTTAAAAACAATTAAAATTATAAAGTTAAAAATAATACACATTAAAAATATTAAAAATTTATTAAAACTATATACAAACCTTAACACCTGAATTGCATAGCACTTAAAAACCCATCCTGCATCAGCTTGAAAAAGCCTGATGCCACAAAAATGTTTTTACATGTTGCCAAAAAGGAGAGCCGGGATGGGGCCATCCTGGTCTAGGGAAGGAGTTCCAGAGTCTGAGAGAAGCCACTGAGAAAGCCCTCTCCTTTGTTCCCACAAAATGACCCTGAGAAGATAGTGGGACAGACAAAAGGGCCTTTCTGGATGATTTTAACCCTCTAATAGGCTCATTATACAGTCTTCTTTATTAAATAGAGGTTCACAGAAACTGAGTCCACAAGTGTGTTGAGTAGCTTTTAGAGTCAGAAGCACCTAATTTCATGTCCTATTCCAATTAATGTTTCACTTCTATGTTGTCAGAACTGTTGTTACTATCTTGTAAAATAGGCAGGGCTGGACCAAGATATTTCTCTGAAGAAGGAAAAGGACAAGTTTGTGCTCTTCCATTTACAGAAGCCAGCTAGGACTAGCTAAAGCAATGGAGATGCATGGGGATGGTACTGGCGGGGGTGAGGAACACAGGGATGGAACTAGGGGGAGAACGTAGGGATCACACTTGGGGGAGGAGGACCACAGTGTGCATGGGGATGGCACTGGGGGGGAGCCCAACTGGGTGTTACCCCTCTTCTAGGCTGTCACCCAGTGTGGGCCACATCATTGCACCCACTCAATGTTGCCAGTGGCTAGTGGGAAGAGAAACAGTGGGAAAGCATCCATAAGTGGATCAGTTTATATCACAGAGGGATCAGGATAGGGAGTTAAGAAAGGAAGAGACTTTGGTTCACTCAGCTGTCTAGCCTTATTCCTACTACATTCTTGATCCTTTACTGCTAAGTGTTGTTACACTTCTAAGAGTTTTGATTAAAATTTTATAGTGTCATCAGTCTGAACAGTTATCTTGCTCTAATCATCTTTTCTCAAGGCATCTCACATATCTATGCATATATCGATCGAGTGATCGATCGATCTAGATCAGGGGTAGGCAACCTTTCCCCTTTAAGAGTCGAGGGACTTCAGCTCCCAGAAGCCTCAGCCATGTTGGCCAATAGTCCCATGTTGGCCAATAGCTCCTGGGATTCTGGGAGTTGAAGTCCCTCGGCCCTTAAAGGGGAAAGGTTGCCTACCCCTGATCTAGATAGATAGATAGATAGATAGATAGATAGATAGATAGATGCATGTTCACAAATGTATTTCCTCTGCAGAAAGGCCTGGTTTAAAAAAAAACAACACCAAAAATACATAACAATACCACTAACACACATTCCATCTTTCTAGACAGTTTAAGGCTTACATTTTTGATTTGCTTATACAAACTAAACATATGAGTTTTTGCTTTTTTGAGGCACATATGCATTTTAATTTTTGGCAACAGAATATGTAGACAAATAAAAGCAGGGTTTTCTTTTTGTTTTTGCTTTTACCAAGTAGGGCTATCAGATCAGACATGGGTTCTTGGACAATGCCACCTACACTTCCAGAATGAAGATCTTTTTCACCACCTTCAACCTATTTGAGAAAAAGACAACACAATGGTCAACACATAATTATCATTTCTTTAACTGTGACCAGAGTAGTTTGTTTGTTTAATTTTTCTGCCCACTTTCTCCCAGAAAGGAACCCAAGATGGCTCATAAAAAACAAAACAAAACATGTTTAAAACTTTAGGGTAACAATTTAAAAACCATTAAAATCATCTAATTAAAAGAGTATAAAATTAGCCTAAAAACATACAAAAAGTTAAAACACAACTAAAACACATATCCCATATGAAACCACCCTGTCATGATTATTATGTTAAAAAGTTTGCCAAATAAAAATGTTTTTACTTTTTTTATTTGCAAGCAAGAAGGGGGCCAGCCTAGCCTCCCACGGAAGGGGGTTCCAGAGAGTGGGAGCAGCCTCCAAGAAGGCTCTCTCTTGTGTCTTCACCAGACAAACCTGGGATGGTGGTGGGACCAAGAGAGCCTTCCCCTGAATATCTTAGGGCTCTGGCAGGTTCGTATGGAGAGATGAGGTTTCTCAAATAGTCTGGACCTATTTTATCTGCCAGACTGAGAGAAAACATTCAAACTAATTTGAATGTGCAGACTTTCTTTTGCATTCACTTGTTACATTTCAATTACTTTCTTTTTTTCTTTTTCTTTTTTGCATAGTTGACTTTGCATGAATTATTCAGGTACTAAGATTACCTAAATGAAGTCAACAAGTTCTAATTTTCAGTCTTCTCTCTTGTTTCTTTATGATCAAGAGAACATGACATTCTTTTTTCTTTCTTTAAAGTACCATCTCTGTGAAGGAAGATTTACACAGATGCTCTCCTCTCCCCCAAAGTTATCTTTGATTGCATCTGTATGATTAGCAGTCATATATATATTTATACAGACAAATGATTAGACAGAAAAAGATGCCCATCCAGATAGCATTCTGGAAATGGAAAGTAATGTTTCAGCATCCTCAGTCATAGCAATAACTGATTGATCCTCAGATGTGCCACAGTGCTGATGGAAATCCACGTGAGGTATGGGAATGGTTATCTTTCAAAGCAGAAGCAATGGGGAGAATGTGGTCCTGGCATTTTCACTAGAAACTTCTTCCAGACCCTGCTGAGTACTCCTACTACAAGGAGCCAAGAATATAGGAAGCTATTGTCCCAAGCTTCTAACATTACATTGATGACAGTGTGGTGTAAAGAAGGAAGTGGATTAGGGTTAGGATTAGGGAACCCCAGTTTAACATTTTTGCAGTAATAGTTTGGCCCTACTTTAACTGTCCAGTTTCTACCCTACAGAATCCTGGGATCTGCAGTTTGGTGAAGCAGCAGAGCTCTCTGATAGTCAAGGTTGAGTACCTCATCAAACCACAAATCCCAGGATTCCACAGGATGAAGTTATGACAGTTAAAGTGGTGTCAAACTGCTTTATTTCTGCAATGTGCAAGAGCTGCCAGTGAAATCCATAGACTTGGTACCATTAGCAGAACAAGAAAGGGACAATTCCCACTCCCTCCCTCTCCTGTAGCACTTGAAAACCCTCAAGATGTTGACACTGTTTTAATGTTGATACTCCAGAACGTTGGGGGACTCAAGAAGTGCAGAGAGAAGTAGAAAGGAAGGAAGTTCTGGCTCATGAACACACTTCTGCTTGCTCAGCATCCCCTCTGTCAGCTATAAAGTTATCTTGAGAAAATCTCTTAAGAGGTGTTCTACTTTTTATTGTTACATTTTTAAAAACTGCTTTTAATTCCACTGCGATCTAATATGTTAATCTGTGTGTGTTGTAATATTATAATATGATATGTTTTATTTGTGTATGCATGTGTGCACGTGTGTATTATGAGCTGCCTTGAATCCCAATTATGAGGAAAAGGTGGCATGTAAACAGAAAGGCAGGCAGGCAAGCAATTGCCACACTCACCAAACTACAAATCCCAGGATTCCACAGGATGGACCCATGGCAGTTAAAGTGGTGTCAAATCGCTTTATTGCTACAGTATAGATAACCCAAAAGAAAGAAAGAAAGAAAGAAAGAAAGAGAGGAGGGAAGCAGAAAAACTTCTCTTTTTAATTGTAATCTATTTCAGAAGATTCTTGTGGAAAGATGATATGCTTGAACACTATGCTTGAATAGGGAGTGGAAAACATATATGATAAATACATGCTTAAGAGCCAATAATTAAACAAATAGTGGCCATGAGTTTAGGGGGTGACAATCAGAGTATTATAAAACTCATTTAAGGGGATGCATATAGTAGAGAGAAAGGAACAGCTCACAGATAGTAAAAGCTAACAAAAAGTCCCCAGAATTATGCTCATAATATTTTAGACATACATATACTCGAGTTTTAGTCTTTTACCTGCACAGAGAAGCAGGCATTTCCCCGAGTCCCATAAGTAAGAGCTGGCTTTGTCGTGCTGAGCCAAATATTGTCTGAAATCACAATGTAGTCAACATCGGAGAAAAAACATTCCTTTTCTTTTTTTACTAGTTCTTCTAGGCCAATAGACCCTGCTTCTTCCATGCCTTCAATAAGAAATTTGATGTTTACTGGTATATCCTAGGGGGAAAATGAATCCTTAAGTCACCTTTAAATGGTACTCACAGTAAAATGCCAGTTACAGAAAGTCTATTACAGTGTCCGGATAACTCCTAATAGACAAATGATCTAAGATTATAATTGACTAGAAAGTGAGCCATGATTCATACCTTCATGAAGAGCTCTATGGAGCAAAAATGTTTGCATACTGCTACATATTCAATGAAATGCCCCATTGTAGATGAGAAACCAAAGGAAGGAAACATTTTTGATGGACTCAGGCCATTTTGCTCCAGTACCACCCACTGTCGGAGGCTGGAGCATTAACTCTTTGGGGCTGTACCCCTTTAAAATTTTTAAATGAAAAAAAAAATGAACATTGTGCCCTCAAATGCTCTCTAGTGGATGTGTGAGGTATTTTAGGTCCTTTTTAAAAAATTCCTCCCCCCCCCCCCACACTTTTTAAAAAAAGTCTCCTGAATGTGACAAAAATGCTCCACATTTTATTTATATTCCATCTTTCTCCCAGCAGAGGATTCAAGGCTACATCATTGCTTCATAACCTCTGCATTCTAAAACAAAGCATCAAGTTGTAGGGAGCAATCTTTACATTTTGGAGAATCAAACTACATGTTTTGTTGGAGTTCTATAATTACAACTGCCAGTTTAATTTTTTACAACAGCAGCAGTAGGCCATTCAGTTGGGATCAGAACAATGTCCATGGTTATTTTGGCTGTGGCTACCAACAGCCCTATGACTACCAACAGGGATGCAGTGGCTGAGTGGTTAAGATGCCGACTCTGATGATCACTAAGTTGGCAGATTGGCAGTTCGAGATCCAAGTGCCATGTGACGGAGTGAGCTCCTGTCACTAGTCCCAGCTTCTGCCAACCTAGCAGTTCAAAAGCATGAAAAGTGCAAGTAGATAAATAGGTACCACTTCAGTGGGAAGGTAACAGTGTCACGTGCAATCATGCTGACCATATGATCAGAGACTCATCTTTGACAACGCTGGCTCCCTTGGTTTACTACAATCAGACATGATTTGACAACCTTGTCAAAGGAAAACCTTTACCTTTAATCTTACCAACAGCCTTGAGGTAGTAATTTAGATTAAGGCCATAGTACAGGGCAAGGATAGTGGCTGTCTGGATATTTGGGGTTGCTACTCCTGTGATCTCTCACCAAGAGCTATGCTGGCAAGTGTTGATGGGAGTGACAGTCTGACAACAACCAGGAAGCCATGATTAATCTTCCCTATGCTATGTAAGGCCCCTGTCTTTCCCCATTTTATGAATCCATATGCCTCCATATGACTGCTTTTTGAAAAAGGAAGAGATTATGTCATTCAAGATATGTGTTTGCTGCCCATTTTTACTTACTATGTTCAATGCTTTAAAGGTGTTCACTGCATTTATCCAGGCTAGGACAGGTCCTTTGTCATCTGTTGCTCCACGTCCAAAAAGATCTCCTTAAGAGAAAGGAATCTGATAATATGTTGAAACCTCTGATGGTGCTAACAATAGATGAAAGCTAGTGTAGTACAGTCAGTCCTCCATATCCAGAGATTCTTCTTCCACAGATTCAACTATCCATGGCTTGAAAATATTCAAATTTATATAAATTCCAAAAAGCAAACCTTGATTTTGCTATATTATATAAGGGACATCATTTTACTGTGCCATTGTATATAATGGGACTTGAAGATCCACAGATTTTGGTATCCATGGGGGAGGGGGCTTAGAACCAAACCCCAGCGGATATCAAGGGCCCACTGTGCAAAGTCTCAGATACCAAGCTATGAGTCAGGAAGTCCCTAGGCCAATTCTTGCACCTGTCACAAAGTTACTAGCATGGTTGGCTTTAGGCAAACACACTCATTTAGTACCATTCTCTGAAATATGTGGGACTTATCTTTAAGGGTTGAAAGGAGTACAGCTAGATAATGTAAGTGATGTGCTTTGAATCTGCTTGGCTTAGGCTCAGTACTAACAGCATGGTTAAGCAAATTATGGATGGTCAATATTCCCCTGAGATTGTATTTTGGCATGATGTCTGGTTTAGTGTTTTTAACTATACTCTAATTTTTGATATTCATGGTCTGTGTCACAATATGTTCCTGGTCTCGTTTTTGCAGAGAGGATGGAGCATCTCCATCTTTTGCTTCTGATTATGTAGTCTATGTGATTTTAGCCACCAGGTAATGTCCATCTATATAATTGTCTCCTTGGTTGTTTGAGGAAGGTATTTGAGATGAACAAACTGTGGTCTTGCAAAATTCAGTTGGTCACTTTTCTGCTTCATTTCTTGATTCCAGGCCAAATTTTCCTACAGTTTTTGATTCTTCTTTGTTTCCTACCTTTGCATTTCAATCTGCTATGATTAAAAAGAAACCCTTTTTTCTCTCTCTCTCCCCCCCCCCCCTTTTTGGTGTGTGATCACCTTTCTCCTGGACTTCAGCACAGAATCTTTCAATTTCTTTTTCTTCTGCCTCTCTAGTTTGAATTAAAAATGGATCATGGTTATATTGATGGGTTTCCCCCTGAAGTCTTATTGATGTTATTTGGTCAGACTTTGCATTATAATCCTTTGACTGTTTTGCTAAATCTCTCATCACTATTATTGTCACCCAGCTTCTTCTTAAATTTTCATTTCCTGAGTAAAACATTGTGTAATTATCTGACTGGAAATGTCCCATTCATTTACTGACAGTGGCTGAAAATGTGGCCTGGACAGAGCACTGTCATTGTCTGCCTTTGCACTACAGAATAGGTGTGTGTGTGTGTGAAAAATAGTGTTAAAAGCAATTATGGTACGCATACCATCAATTTCTGTCAAGTTGTAGGGAGGGGTTTTCCATCCATCTTGAATTTTGGCAGGCATCACATCCACATGACCATAAAAGCACACAGTAGGTTTTAGTGGATCTTCTCCAAGCTTTGCTAGAATAACAGGAGGCAGTGAAATGTTCTGACCACCAGGCAGCTGTTGAGAGACAGTAAAACAATGGCAAATGAAAATCGAAAATCTTAGGTAAATTTCAATTAGCAGTTCTTTCACTGTTCAAGGTGCTTTTTGAAACACTGACCATTCCCATTAGAAGATGCCATTTTGGGTTCCTTTACAGATTATTAGTCTACATTCTCCAATGCTTACAGACCTAGACAGAAGCCAAAACTTTATTTCACTGATCTCAATTTGGATGTGAAAGAAATTCCACTGAGCAATTGTTGAGGCCCCAGCATCTAGGCAAAATGAATTTCTGTGCCGATACATGCTTTGGCACACACAGACGCTCCATAACCCCAGTGGCTTTGACCTACCATTTTAACTTTTCCACAGTGCTTTAAAATCATATTTGAAATGTCAGCTCCAACACACTTGGTGTTGGCCACAGTGCTGCTACTGGTCACCGCTGCTAAGGAAGCCCACCATATGACATGTCCCACTCACTCTTAATTAATTACAGAGTATTTAGTACTTACAGTGGGTCCTTGGTATCTGCTGGAGTTTGGTTCCAGGACCCTTCGTGGATATCAAAATCCATGGATGCTCAAGTCCCATTATATGCAATGGCGTAGTAAAATGGTGTCTCTTATATAAAATGGCAAACTCAAGATCTGCTTTTTGGGGTTTTTTTTTGTTGTTTTTTGTTTTTTTGCAGGGGGCGATATTTTCAACCTGTGGATGGTTGAATCCTTGGATGCAAAATCTGTGGATACAGATTCTGTGGATACTGCCTGTACATGCTTATACCAAAGTGCCTGAGCCAACAAATCTAAATGGTGCCACAACTCTGAATCATAAACCACATTGTTTCACTTATGCTTTGAGACTTTCACACCTGCTTCCATCTTCACACTATTGCCTCCTGTCTCTGAAATATGGTGATTATCCAAAATGTTATGCAACATAGGAGTCTGGAGCTGGAGAGTAATCAGCTTACCCTTACATGATAGCAGAAGTTTCTCCTTTTTGCACAATGGGATCTTTATATGCAATTCAGGATCAATAATAACTGGATACCTGTTGAATGCCAATATTATGGAGCATTACATTTGCTCCTAAGTCTTGGAGACTGGCCGCAGCTATCTTCACCATCTGCATTACTTCCGCTCTTAGTTGTGGTTGTATGGAATCACTCTCCACAGCCACCCATTCTGCAAGGTTCTGCACAAAAGGTGATGATAAAATTCATGGCAATCAGGACACTTTGTTCAGGTTTTAATGTCTGTGTTGACATTTTGCTTGGAATCTGAAAATCAAATAATTATATCAGTCTTTGGACTGGGGTGCAATGACAGACACCAACTATCCTCTGTCCAGGACACAGTTTCAGCCATTGTCAGTGGGAAGGTTAATCCATTCCAAAGTAAAGTCTGAACATTAAAGAAGCTATCCAAGATGCTGAACATTATAGGGAAACATCAGCACTTCAGGAAGCTCCTTTAAATTTTAAACTGATTTTTTTAATTTTTAGAGTCAGTTCACTGTCCCACTGACATGGATGCCACTAGTAACCACTGAGAGCCAACTGTTTATTACTATAGCCAAAAGTTATCCTTAGGGACAACCACTTTTTGTTGTTGTGTGCCTTCAAGTCATTTACTACTTATAGCAAAACTAAGTGAACATATCATGGGGTTTTCTTGGCAAGATTTGTTCAGAGCAGATTTGTCTTCCTGTGAGGCTGAGAAAGTATGACTTGCCCAAGGTCATCCAGTGGGTTTTCCAGGGCCAAGAGGGGATTGAACTCTGGTTTCATAGTCCAACACTATCTGAAGATAAAAGGCCTGGTAGGATCAATGTCTGCCTAAGACTCATCATTGAAGACATTATCTAAAGAAGTGACTTTCTGATTCATAGTATTCCTAAAGTGCTTAGAAACACATTTAAATCTTCCCTGGAAGGCTCATTAAAATTATTGCAGTCAGGAAGGCTTTGCATGAGTGATCCATCTTTTTAAATCCTACTTCTACCTAATTATTTCTAACGGATTTGTCACTATGAAATCTACCATTTTAAAAGGAAGCATGGAAGAATAAGAGCAACAATAAGAATGTCCACCCACACAATCTTCTCTTCATGAAGCTTTGTTTAGATGGGGTAATTGCATTCCTCTCTATTGTGAGGTACCTTCTGACTGATTTTTCAGGAGTGCCCACCTGCACAATGAATAATGCCAGTTCCATTTATGTATTGCTGAGTGCCATGCTAAAAGTAATGGGGTAGTTCTGTTTCTTCATTCATATCTCTGCCTTCTTTTTGTCTAACAGGGAGTATATAAGATTCTTCCAAAAGGATTTGACAGTCAGGACAAAATGCTGGTTCTTCAACTGTCTGCACTGTAGTTCAAGCAGCACAGAATGGCATTGTTAGCAGAATTCAGTTTGTATTATTTGTACCTGAATAAATTCATCTTGATGGTCATCAATGTACTGAAAAATCTGTTCCTCCTCCAGCGATAAGGAATTGCTTCCGGCAAAGAGCAGCATGATGAGGGAAATGTGGAATATCTGCAGGATATAAAGACAATGTTCAGCATTACAAAGAGTATCCTAAAAAATGTGAAGTGTGAACAGACAGTGTATTGTGGATGGACTAGGATGGCCCAAGGCAAAGGACAAGATGGTGCCTTTCCCATTTCAATTATTGGTGCCAACTGAAAACTTCAACATACATGAGTGCATTGGTCTAGTTTAGAGGGTCAAAGACTGGCTTCATGGCTCTGTTATTCAAGAAGGGGACTCAGCAGTATGACAAGACAATAAAAATTTGGCATTCAGTGGTACAAAATAAAGAAATAAATAAATAGATCTATATCTAGATAGATAGATGCCAGTTTGAATATTCCCTCCTCTAATTTTTTGAATGAATAGCAGTTTAGACCCAGGAGAGACCCCTCCCCAAGTCACTTCCTGTTTTTTAAAAAAGACCTTTAAAAATAGCTCAGGTGGCCAAAAATGTGGTTTAAAACCCCCCCTCCCACATCCCTAGAGGGCATGGGGTGTGTGAATGATTTTTGACGCTGGGGGCCAAAAACATAGCCTTAGGCGGTGGGCTGTGGCATTTATAATAGTAGCTTTGCAATTTCCAGGCAAAGATAAAAATATTATAGTTCAGAGTTCTCCCTTAGCAATTCTTTCCCCCATGTATTCTCATATATGCCTAAGAATCCTTTGCTCATTCTGTTTAAAATGAGGAAACTTAAATATTCACTTGTTGCTGTGTGCCTTCAAGTTGTTTCTGACTTCCGTCAAACATATCATGGGCTTTTCTTGGCAAGATTTGTTCAGAGGTTTGGCACTGCTTTCCCCTGAGGCTGAAAGCATGTGACTTGCCCATGGTCACCCAGTAGGTTTCATGGCTGAGTGGGGAATCGAACCCTGGTCTCCAGAGTCATAGTCCAACGCTCAAACCACTACGCCACACTGGCTCTCAAATATTCAGTTACCTTGTTCTTATTAAAGAAAACAGGAGGCCCTACCAAGATCGCTCCTGCAATGCTGGGAGTTAAAGAATTAGACCCAACACCAATGTAAAGACAGTTTGGGCTTTCTGTACTCCATGAGATTTCCCTTCCATGCAAACAGCAGTTCACAATGTCAGCTAGCAAGACAGACATCTTTCAGAATAGCTGAGCTATTTCATTTAGCAGAGAACCTCCATAGCCAGGTATTAGTTACATGTGAAGGAATTTCAGGGCCAGCCTTGCCAACAAGCCAGGGACATATTTCCCCCACACCCATTTCTCCTCTCTTAAATGATGCTGCTGTATACACACCTTACATCTAGCTTGTTGCCCTCTGTCCCCCACATCTAGCTTGTTGCCCTCAGTTGTGATTTAAGATGCTTTCCTCTTGTCAGTGTAAAGTAAAATTCAAGTCCTGGTCCAGAAGGCTTCTATCAAATGAGTGTGTCTATGTGTCTATGCTTCACCTTGACCTGTACTTCAGACAGTAAAGTGTACCAGGCCAGCCCTTAGAAGGTATGAGAACCTCCAAATAAATCATCATCACCATCATCATTTATGTATGATGCCCTTTTCACCAAAGGGCGGAACATCAAATATATACAGTTGCCCCTCCATTCTCACGGACTTGGGATACGTGTCCCTTGCCTACCCACAGGTGATGAATGGAGGGGGACAAATTGGGACGCTGGTGCGCTCCCATTCAAGCTTATGGGGCTTGAATATATGCAATTTTCCATTCTTGTTGGGGGGGGGTCTGGAATGGATCCCCCACGAGAATGGAGAGTCGACTGTACAGTGGACCCTTTGTATATGTGGGAGATCCATTCCGGACCCCCTGCGTAGGGGAAAAAAACATGGAACTTCAGGTCCTGTTGTTTGCTATGGCCGTGTGTACCATTTTATTGCTCGAGGCTTGCCGTCCGTGTGAGCTTGAGTCTGTGGATGGCAAGCCCGCATGTGGGGCAGGCGCATTGTATAATCAAAAACGGATGCTAAAACACAGCACTATAAAATGCTAAAATACTAAAATGCTATGCATTGCTATGGCACACAGATCTGCTTCCCCATTGTTCACATCTTCCTCTTTCCACTGTAGCTCCACACATGCAACTGAGGGCATATTGCAAAGAATAAGCAGTTCAAATGGAATATATTTAGAACTATCACAGTTTTGTTATTAAAAGACCTCTTCTTGTTATTAAGTTTTTCTGATCATGCACAAAGTACAAAACTATGATAAAGCTGATCTTATGCTTGGCCTTCTTTCTTCTTTCCTCTGCACTCTACTTCTTCGAAGGGCTTTCTGGATATATAGTGTGGTTCAACCTGAACAGAAATAGTAGTTCAACCACTATTTGAACACAATGGAAATAGTGTGGTTCAACCTGAACAGGAAAGAACAGATTAAATTGCACAATAAAGATTTTTTAAAATATTTTTGGAGATACCATGGAAGCCATAGGTAGGGTAAGTGGCCAGATTTGTCTATCATGTTGTTGTCCCTTCTGACTGACCATAGTTCTTCCAAGAGTCTCCAGCAAAAATCTTACCTATCAGCTCTCACTGAATTCCAGAAATCTATAAACATTTCTTTCTTTTTGAACTAAAGTGGCCATGCTGGCTGGAGGATTCTGGGAGTTATAGTCCAAAAAAGTAATTATAGCAAGTGTTATTGTGGATCTTCCTGTATACATATATTAATGTTTTTATTGCATTCAACTGTTTTGTTGTTGTGTGCCTTGAAGTTGTGAATCTATCCTGGGGTTTTCTAGGGAAGTTTCTTCAGAGGGGGTTTGCCATTGCCATCCTCTGAGGCTGAGAGAGTGTGACTTGCCCAAGGTCACCTAGTGAGTTTACATGGCAGAACCAGGATTTGCCCCTGATCTTGAGTCATAGTCCAACACTCAAACTACTACACTATGTTGGTATAACTGTTTTACCTTGTTTGTAGTAACTTCACTTGTATGGGATTTTTTTTTTCATATAGGGTGGAATAGAAAATACAGTACAATACAATACCATGATGATGATGATGATGATGATGATGCCGAGGATCACAAAGCTCAGTTGTGAATCCTTCTGTGATACCAATGGCTGAATTCAGCCTCAGGGGAAAACAGAAGATGTGTTACTCCCTGAAACATGATCCAGTTCGTGAGAGCCTCTGCTTTCCCATCATGGGCTGCATCTGCCCAACAGAAATAATGTGGCTTGACACCGCTTTAACTGCCCTGGCTCAATGCTAGGGAATCCTGGGGATTGTAGCTTTGCGAGACATTTACCCTTCCCTCTCAGAGAGCTCTGGTGCCACAACAAAGTACAAATCCCAGAGTTCCCTATCATTGAGCCAGAGCAGTTAAAATGGTGTCAAACTGCAAACCAGTGGCATAACGATTAGTAACATTAGTGCACAAAAGCATTACTAAGGATTCTGTGTGGTTTGGCATGGCATGAGGTCAATAACGGAGGGGTGTGTGTGTGTGTGTGTGACATCATGAGTTACGGCACTGGGTGACCCCAAACCTAGTGATGCCATTGGATTGCAGCCTGAGTGGGGATTCTGGTCTCTAGAGTAGGAGTCCTCAAGTCCTCAACCCACTACACCAGTGGAAGAGTGTAGTGCAGTGGAGGGATCAGTGGTGTCTCTAGGGTTGGTGTCACCCAGTGTGGTAACTCATGGTGTCACCCCCCCCCCCTTCATTGACCTCCTTCCATTTCACACCATACAGAATCCTTAGTAATGCTTTTTTGCACTAATGTCAGTTGCAAATCGTCATTCTCCCCCCTTCTGTGACCGGGTTTTTTATAAGCCAGCAGTTACATAACTGCCTGCACTTTGCCTTTTAAGTACTGTTTGGCATTTTTTTGGGAGGAATTTACCTCCTTATATTGTATTTTAAATTGTAATAGCTTTAATAACTTTTTAAGGGGGGGAGGGGGTGGAAAATTCGTTCTTAATTATTGTTTGATGATTTTATGCTGTAAGCCGCCCCGATTGTGCACAGAGGGGCAGGGTATTAAATAAAAATTATTATTATTATTATTATTATTATTATTATTATTATTATTATTATTATTATCATATACCACTGAATGTCATGATAATAGCTGTGACATAAACAACTCACAAAATTTAAAATTATACCTTCAGATTACAATATCATACACACAGCCTAAGTGTATTGACATATACATAGTGAAGATTTAGTTTGAAATGCGATGTTTTAAAAGAAAATTTAAAAAGAATAAAAACATTAATTAAAATATTTTAAAACTATTTTTATATTTTTTATTATTCCCAATTTTTCTATTTTCCACATTGAAAGGGGGGGGGGGGAAGAGAAAAAGAGAAAGAGAAAGAAAATCCAAATGATGTTATAGCATGGCGGTTATAGAAAATTAGCTCGCTGAAAAAAAGTGGAAACTTAGGATGAAGACAGAGGTGTATAATAGTAGGTAAGATTGTAGGTACGCATTAGGGTTGTGGGGTTTATATTTATTTATAAGGGGTTGGGTTTAGGGGTTTATAGGTAAGGTGTATGCATGTAGTAGTCAAGGTATGTAGTTTATGGAACTGATGACTGTAGGGAGAATGAATACACAATGTGTGCTTTTATATGTGTTTTGAATGATTTTAAGTGAAATAAAATACATTTTAAAAAAAATTGAAATTTTGAAATTTTAATTTTAAAAAATTCCAGGAGGGAGCTCTCCTTTCTCCCCCCATTGAACTTCACTCCACCCTCACCATTTCTTAAAGCATTTTATAGGGAAGCAGGTGTATGCCACAGCCCCTTTCTGCCCAAAGGTAGGTGTCTGAAGAGCAGTGATGTTACCTGGTGCGGTCCAGAGAGGGATTCCCCCTAGTGACGTCACTGGGGGGCTCCCCCTCTGGGCTCCTGAATGAAAGGCTCAGAGGCTGAGGGAGGGAAAAGGCGGGAGCCTCTCTGAGGGCTTCTGAGGGGGAATATTTACCTGTCTCTCTCTCTCTCCTCAGGCCAGGTGGAGACGTGGCGCTCTCCTGAAGGGCTCCTGACCCAGGGAGCCCTTTATGAAGCCACCTGGACTGGAGGAAAGGCGGAGGCAAAAGGAACCTCCTTGGGCGGGGAGGATGGCTTTCTTCTTCTTCTTCTTCCTCAGCCTCCCTTGCCTCCCCTTCCCTCATTTTCTATTCCACTCCGTGTGAAGATGAAGCCCAGAGGAAGTAGACTGAAGCCTAGGAAAGTTCATGGGCTGCATCCACACTGCAGAATTAATCCGGTTTGACACCGCTTTTAAGCGTCCTGGCTCAAGGCTATGAAATTCTGGGAATTGGAGTTTGTTGTGGGGTCCAGAGCGGATTCTGGACCCCACAACAAACTCCAGTTCCCAGAATTCCATAGCCTTGAGCCAGAGCAGCTAAAGCGGTGTGAAACCGGATTAATTCTGCAGTGTGGATGCAGCCATGCTTCTGCCATAACTTCTTCCTTTCAGTGAGTCTCAAAGGGGCTGCAAGAGCTCTCTCCAGGTATTCATCCTACAGACTCACGGGGCTGTATCTATTCAATTCTATTTATATTATATTGTAGTGTGTCTGTGTGTGTATAATTTCTGTTTTTATATATATATATATATATATGAGAAATGATTTAAAGGCACACAAACGTGTGTGTGTGTGTATGTATATTTTTATAATATATTGTGTGTTCATATATGTTTGTGTGTATATATCTATATATCTATATAGATATATAGATAATTGCTGTATATTATATAAAATATATAATATATATAAGAAATGATTTGAAGGCACACAAAAAACTTTTTGTGTATATATATATATATATGTATATATCTTTATATGATATTGTGTGTGTGTGTGTGTGTGTGTGTGTATTGCTTTATATTATATAAAATATATATATTATATATAAGAATGTTGTGAGCCCCCTTGGGTATCTTTTTGGGGGGAGGCGGGATAAAAATAAAATGATAAATAAATAAATGCTTTATATTATATAACACACACACACACACACACACATATATATATATAAGAAATTATTTGAAGGCACACAAAAAATTTTTTTGTGTCTGTGTATATATATATATATATATATATATATTATATTGTGTGTGTGTGTGTGTGTGTGTGTGTGTATATATATATATATATATATATATATATATATATATAATAAAAATATATGTATTATATATAAGAATGTTGTGAGCTCCCTTGGGTAACTTTTTGGGGGGAAGGCAGGATAAAAATAAAATAATAAATAAATAAATAAATAAATGCTTTATATTATAATACATATATATTATATATACCAACACTATCTATCTATCTATCTATCTATCTATATATCTTTATATAGTATTATATTGTGTGTATATGTATAATTGATTTATATTATAAAAATTTTATATATTATATAAGAAATGATTTGAAGGCATATATATCTTTATATTATATTGTGTGTGTATATGTTTAAATATACTTGCTCTATATTATATAATATATATGTATTATATATAAGAAATAATTTGAAGGCACACAAAAACACTTTATGTGTATATATATATATATATGTATATATTATATTGTTTGTATATATGTATATACATTGCTTTATATTATATAAAATATATATTATATATAAGAAATGATTTGAAGGCACACAAAAACACTTTTTGGTGTGTATGTGTGTGTGTGTGTATATAATTGCTTTATATTACTGGTATATAAAATATCTATTATGTATAAGAAATGATTTGAAGGCACACAAAACACTTTTGTGTATGACTATGTATATATATTATATTATATTATATTATGTGTATATATGTATACAGATAATTGCTTTATATTATATAATGTATATATTATTTATAAGAAATGATTTGAAGGCACACAAAATCATGGGTTTATATTTCTGTGAGTGCTTTTAACTTTTATTTTGAAGTGTCCTACTTTTTTTTCTTGAATGTCTTACATTTTGCAGTGACTTGTTCTCCTTTCCAGTTAGGACATCTGGTCACCTAATGATTCTGTAGCACCATCTTTTGGAATCCTAGGAGTTCTAGTTTGCTGTAGCACCAGAGCACCCCAACAGAGAAGGGGAAATCTCACAAAACTACAAATCCCATAGCATTGACCCGTGGCAGTTAAAGCAGTGCCAAACTGCATATTGCATATTTCTTGCATATTTTTTCATTGCATATATTTGCAGTGCAGATGCACCCTAGAACTCCCAAAACTGTGGCTTTGCCACACTGGGGGGCGGGAATCTGAGAGTTGTGATCCAAAAGTAACTTTTCCAGGCTCTTAGATTCAGCAGGACATGTTTCTGAATAGAAACTCCTATCCTGTTCGTTGCAGAAACATAAGCAACAGTCTAAAGCAGCTAAATAACAACCTTGCTGTTCAATATTCCTATTATAACATTATTGTCTGCAAATCCTACTAACCAACTTCTTTACTATATTGCAGAAAGGCACACCATGGACACAGCTAACATGCAGACCTTCCAGTTTTGTTGGACCTCATCTCTCTTTATTCCTGCCCTCTGTCCAGATAAGACCAAGAGGAATTAAAAGTTGCAACTATTTCTGAAGATCCAGATGTAACACACACTCAACACATACACACATGTTCCTGCAGCCCTTTCACACTACACAACTGCAGCATTATCATTGCACTTTAACTCCCATGGTTCCATCCAGTGAAATCCTGGGATATGCAGTTTAGGGAGGAATTTAGAAATCTCGGCCAGAGAGGTCTAGTGCCACACCGTATTACAAACCCCAGGATTTCACTGGATGCAGGCAAGGAAGTTATAGTGGAATCATAGTGCTATATTTTTGTAGTGTGAAAGCACCCGAGGTTTAAAGGAAAGCAACTAAGAAAAGACTTCTGTGTTCAAAGTATAACATTACAATGCTCTGTGTGCATACTCAGAAATAACACTTATTGTGTTCAGTGGGACTTACACTCAGCCAAGTGGGAATATATGCATATTAGTATTTTCTTTGTTCATTTTGTTTTGTACTTTTGCTGCCAGAAACAGGACAGATGCATATGACAACATCTTACCCCAGTTCATACTATCCCCAGCTAAGATGCCGCTATCCAAGATAGCTCAGATAAAACATAGTTGAGCCACCTGCCAAGCAGTAAAGAGGAGTTTAATACACCCATCCCTGCATGGTAAATAATAATAATAATAATAATAATAATAATAATAATAATAATAAATTTTTATCTGCTGCTCATTTAAATAGTAAAACCTTCCTTATGAACTCTCAGTATGATTCATACTGAGCTACTCTGGAGAGTGATTGCTTAGGCAGGTATTGAGAATATTTTCAAATTGTTGTTGTGTGCCTTCAAGTCATTTCCAGTTTATGGCAACACTCACAAGGTTTTCTTGACAAGATTTGTCCAGAAATCCAAAGGTCACCCAGTGGATCTCATGGCCAAGCAGAGAGTCAAACCCCGGTCTCTAGTGTCATAGTCCAACACTCAAATAACTACGCCATGCTGGCTCCTACTGAAATTTTGCAGGGAGATTATCTTAAAGCTTAAAGAAGGCTTACCATGATAAAAGTTCAAATGCCAAAGGGACAACTGTTTCTTCCTTTTTTCTACTTCTTCAGTAGAGAAACTAATGCAACTTGAAGGTCTTCAGCTCATTGTAGATCTTCCAATTTGCAGCTAAACCTTCTTATAAAAGCACATTTGTTGACTTTTTCACATTCATAGTATCATGGGGCAACAGGGCAACTAGGGCAAAATGTCTTTATTTTATAAGGAAAAGAGCCAACATTCCAAATACTGTTGTTTGAGACTTCAGGATAAATAAGACACCTTTGAAATATTTATATCTTGGTCCTTCAGTTCTCCATTTCATCCTCTCTGTGAAATTCATTTGTTGTTTGTTCTGTGTAGACATATTTGTGTATGGCTGGAAACCAAGGACAGCAAGATTCTGACTTCCCAAAAGCTCATGTTTTCCTTGACATTTTTTGTAAACCTGGTATGGAAGCTTCATTCGAAATAATTGAAACTAAAATAAAGAGGTAAAAATTACATTCAAGACACAAAAATAAAAGCAGGGATCATTTTCTTGTAATAATGGTAAAATAAGTTAGTTTACATCAATTTCTTAGTGTTCAGCTTTGTAGCTAGCAGCTTGTGAGACGTGTGTGTACTTTCAAGTCACCTGTTGACTTATGCCAACCCCATGAATTTCATCAGGTTTTCTTAGGCAAGGAATACTCAGAGGTGGTTTTGCCAGTTCCTTCCTCTGAAATATCATTTACAGCATCTGGTATTCATTGATAGTCTCCCATCCAAGTATCTACCAAGGCTGACCTGGCTCAGCTTCCAAAATTAGACAGGATCTAGTGCCTTTAGGGTGTTTAAGCTTTTGAGACTGATGTGGCATCACTAGGGTTGGCGTCACCCAGTGCACCAACTCATGGTATCACCTTACCATTGACTTCCTCCCATACCACACCATACAGAATCCTGAGTAATGTTTTGGTACTACTGTTACTCATAAATCATAATTCCCGTACATGGTAATAGTTGTTACATAAACAACTAGCAAAATTAAAATTGCACCTTTAAATTATAATATCATACACACAGCTTATATGTATTTACATGTTCATAGTTTCATGAGGTTAACGTGAAAATTCGGTAAGATTCAAAGATATAGCTGTGTTAGTCTGTAGAATCAGTATGAAGAGAGATCTTGTAGCAAGTTTGAGAGTAACCGAAATAAAGAGACTAACTGAAATGAATGCAAAAGCTCATACTGCCAACTTCTTTATTTCAGTTAGTCTCAAAGATGCTACAAGATCTCTCTACAAGATGTTATGTTTAATTGGTAAGATGTTATGTTTAATTAAATAATGTATCATTTTTATATTTTTTCAAAAAGTTACTTTTTTTTAAAAAAATAATTTTTTTAAAAAACTGGGGCCTCTCCTTTCTCCTGCCATTGAGCCTTGCCCCACTCATGCCATCTTTTCAGCATTTGAAAGGCACAAGGCAAACACCACAGCCTGTTTCTGTCAAAAGGCAGATGTTTGGGAAGCAGTGTCACTCCCTCCCCTTAGGATGCCACCTGTTGTAGCTTGCACTCCCTCGCACCCCCATAGTGACACCCCTGGTGTGTTTCATGTATATAAATCTATTACAAACCAAATAATAAGGAAGACATTAATCCATCAACAGTAAATGGCCTTGAAAACCCTGTTAAAACAGCAGGTAAGAAATTTCACAGGGTATGCAAAACATACTCTGAAACAAACAGAAAAACTGACTTTAGATGACAGATGATACTAACATGGCATCACAACAGCATTATCCAGGTAGCTGTTGAGAATAAGCAACTCATTCATCATTTTTCCTGTTGTGTGCAGCCTGAGAAATGATTTAATTTTAGTTTTTGTGGGTTTTTTCGGGCTGTGTGGCCATGTTCTGGAAGAGTTTCTTTCTGACGTTTCGCCAGCATCTGTGGCTAGCATCTTCAGAGAAAACTGAAATGGAAGAGCATGGGTCTATATATATTTAATTTTAATTTTTAATTTTATTAATTAGCAGGAGGTGATTTATTCAGGTTGAAGAGCAATTCCTCTTAACACATCAGCATCTTTAAATTAAATAATTATACTTTAATTGAATGTGTTCCACTAACAGAATTAAAGCAACTCTGAAAACATTATACATGTGTGTGTATTCTGATAGCCAACAGACATTATCATATATCTCCAGTCCCACACCAAATGTAGAATCTGGACTGAAGCCAAGTTAAGACTAGTTTATAGTACTTAAAATCCAGGTTATTTTACTGACCTCTGACACAGTGATGCAAACTATTATTTCTTAAATGAAACATGTGGTAGCTACTATTATGAATCCCAAAGGAACTTTTAGCAAGTAATTAAAGACAATCAAGTCCGAATTATATACTACAGCCCCATGTATGTTGTACTTCATGCATTATAGCTGGTGGATACATACAATTTCATCAACAGCATTTTCAGAAGCTCAAGTGGATTCTGTCTCAAAGCATCTTAAACACTACCTCTGATTGGTGTAACAGCAGAAATCCTTACTAGATAAATGCAATTTGGTCACTGTTATCTACGCTTTGATAATACACCTTTTGGGCTAGTCCACTCTGTTCTAGGTCTGCCCTTCAAGACTTCCAGGAAACGTCATCAGGCACAAAATGTGCTAGTAAAAAGACCCAATAAAACAGAACGCACCTTACTAGTCTTGAAACAATTGAACCAGCTACTAGTTAGCTTCCAAACATAGCTGAATGTACTTGTTTTGATGTTCCTAGCATCATAGGATTCTGGTACCTGAAGGACCACTGTCTCCCACATAAATCTGCCCATGAGCAGGATCTGCCCTGGATGCCCTCCTTCCATATGATGTATGGTGGTTATCCAGGACTTTTTTGCCAGTATCATTTTGTAATGCTTTACTTATAGATCCTTGCCTACCACCACCACTTCCTGAAAGTTTTGAAATGATTTTGAGCTCTACATGTTTTGTCCTGGTGTGTATACGTCCAGTCTTATGTATTCTACCCAGAAGGTATAAGACCATGTTATATAATCTGAGTCACAGAAGGTATTTTCTTTAGACACATCTTTTCCTAAACCTTGGTGTAATATTGTTCTACTGATGCCAATTCTGAGTGGTGAGAAGCTGCAGGGATTCCAGTGCTTACTCATATTGTTTCCTTTGGAAGATCACAGGAGGTTTATGAAATATTTGTGTTGGAGAAGTGCTGCATAGCTCAGTGGCAAAACACATACTAAAAGATTTAGGTTCAATCTCCAAGTAGAATTGGTTTGAAACTGCAGAAAGCTACTGGCAGTGTTCAAGATATTACTGAGCTAAAGGGGAACAATGGGAACAACATAAACTTGCTCCAATTCTCTTTTATAAAGCCTCAGGATTGTACGACAGTCTTTGCCTTTGACCTAGGTTATGTTAACTTTCTGAAATGTTGGACCAAGACAGAACTCTACTTTGCTTCACGGCAGGTAGAGGACTTCCCATCTAGCCTACCAGCTGCATCTTTTATCTCCAATCCGGGAGAGGAATGCATTGATCTACACAGAATTTAGCATTGCAGGAAAATCACTACATAGGTGAGGCTGACTCTGCACGCCTGTTGCAATGGGGCTTACTTCGGAGTAATTCTACAGCAAACTGCACTGTGCTTTTTATGCTTGGTGGCAAAGCAGCCAGATTAGTAAGAAAAGACCTGCTGTCACCCATTTTTCTTTCACCAATATTTTGTTCTTGGCTCCATTCTGTGCCCTTAGTCCCACCACCCACTGGAACACAGCACAAATTAAATTCAACCCTCTTGCCACAAAAGTCCTGTCTTAGTGTAAAACCAGCTATGCTACTTAACATTATGTTCAGGAAAAAATCACACAAAGTTTGGGAATTCATGAGTCTCAAGAGTCTGTCCTATTTTTTCCAGCATTAGTGATGGCACAAAAAGAAAATCTTTTTGCCTGTCGTGGAGGAGGAATGGGGGAAATGTTGCCCTCTAGATGTTGATGATCTGGAGTTCCCATTATCCTTCAGCATTGGCTATGTTGAGCCAGTGTGGTATAGTGGCTTGAGTTGGACTAGAACACTGGGAGACCAAGATTCAAATCCCCACTCAGCCATGGAAACCCAGTGGGTGACTTTGGGCAAGTCATATTCTCAGCCCAAGAGGAAGCCAATGGCAACCCACTTCTCGATAAATCTTGCCAAGAAAACCCCATGATAGCTTTGTGTAATGTGTTTTGTTAAGTCAGAAATGACTTGAAGGCGCAAAAAAACAACATTGGCTATACTGGTTAAAGCCAAAGGGAGTTGCATTCCTATTCAGCTGTATCTTGAAGGTTGTCTATGCTCCCCAGATTTCTTTTTCATATCTCTTCTGCACTGCTAGCTGAGACAGAGCTGTAACTACAGAAATAAGCAAAAGTACCTATATTGGATCATCTGTAGATCAAGAGTGGGTTTAGAATTATTAAAATAAAAATCAAAGAGGAGTAGAAAAGGACTAGAATTGTAGTACAAAAGGACTAGAATTGTAGTAAATGTAAATACACCAATATGTATTTATTTTTTACCATTAAAATTGTCAAATATAATCCTTTCCCTCTTAAGTAATTAGCAATCAGACATAATGATAAACAAGTGTTTTCCAACCTGGAGAGATCTGACATCCAGATATCATGGACATCAACTCCCAACAGCACCAGAATAAGCAATTTCAGGGATAACATTTAACAGGTTTGGAGATCACCAACCACTCCAAATGCATCCAGTCTTATCTGATTTGAAAACAGGCAGGACTGTTCAGTACTTGTATAGGAGATCCAGGGACTACCCAGATTGTCTAAAGAAAACCAGGAAAGAAATCTGCCTGAAACCCTGGAGAGCCACGGCCAGTCAGAGTTGACAATACCGGACTTGGTGGACCAGTAGTCTGACTTGGCAGATGACAGCTTCCAATGAGTTTATGGACCAGGCTGGATACAGCAGAAATAAAACTTGAGCAATTGCAAGTTCTTTCCTTTTCAACAGCTTTGGTTTCTACATTTAAAACAGCTTTCCATTTTGTCCAAAGCCATGAACTGTAGTCACAGTAATCTCTACTGTAGCTGGTCTGAAAAAAAGCCAGCTTCAAATCCCGGGTCACAAAGCACAGTTAAATTAATCAGAGTTAGGGCTCAAATGAAATAAAAATTTGTTAATTAGAAACAGAAATGAAAGCTTCCAGCCTCCTTGCACTATGCTGGAAAACAAGGGAGGGTTCAGTGCACATGCTCAAGGCTTTGTACAGTTCATTCTGGTCATACTGTATTAAACCATGTCTAAGCATAGTCACTGCCTCTCTCTTCCCTGAAACTATAGAGGAGCAGTTCCCAAACTTTGACCTTCCAGGTTGGCCTATAATTAGGGATTCTGGGAGTTGAAGTCTTAAATAGGAGGAACCAAAGGTTGAGAACTACTGTTCTAGACTTCCTGAGGGAAATTGGGATGCTTTATCTAGCTGTAGTGTACCAATCAGCCACCAATCACCTCAGACCTTCTTCCTTTTGCAATAGTTACCACAATATTGATTATTATTTTAGTAGATTGATATTTATTTAGCAGCGTTCCATGTGAAATACAAAGAACAGTTTGAAAAAAAGTAGTTTACTTTTAATAATCAAAGATATGCAGTTTTGATCAAGGTCTGTGGAGGTTGCAAAACAGGTGCAAGAAGTATGAAGTCACAAAGTAAATTGCCAGTCGAGTCCATAGGGGAAAATGGAGAGCATTGGCTCTCACAACCACTGCTCACTTCCAGTTCATTTGAAACTTCTCAGGAGGACTTTGTTGCCTTATCTAAATCTGTGACAAGAGTGTGTGTTTTTCCTACATGCAAAAGATGTGGATGTCGACTTCAGATTCTGGTGTGGTACAATTTAATGTGAGAAATGGCAGATGGTTAGTTAAGGGGGGGAAAGCATCAGAAGAAACTGATTCAACTTCTCATTTGCTGCTATATACAGATTATGGGGAAAAAATATTTCTGTCCCATCTCTCACTCCCTTCTGCCTGGAATAACTGGTAGTGAATTAAAGATTAGGAGTTACAGCTCTGTAGTGGTGCTTTCAAGTGAGCACACTAGTTTCTTGCTTTTTTTATATAAAAAGAAAATCAGAGATCTGTTCACATAAAGTGCACATTATTGATTTCAAAAGTATTTTGCCAAGCATTTCAGTGTAAATTTGTCTGACAGAAGAGGGAGCAAGAATAGTGCACTTCTAGAAAGTTGCAAGAAAGTACTCCAAGGAGCTTTCAGGTCCCAAAGCAACTCCACTTGCAAAAAAAAATAAAAATAAAAAAATGGTTCGAATTCAGTCCTTCAGCAAAGCAACTTCGTGGAGGTATGCACCCAACAGTTTGACACCTTGAATGTAGTTGTACCTGGGAAAGAAATATCTGGTATTAATTCATGCAAACAAAACAGACCAAGATGACTAATGTCAGTATATGTTAGGATCACGGTTTTAATTTGACCCACAACTGAATGACAGCTGGCCCACAGCATCAACACATTGTGATATAACATGAGCTTTGCATAGTAATAACTTGTGTTATTATGCTCCCCTTTCACACTACGCAATTAAAGCATTTTCATACACCTTTAACTACCATGATTGCATTCCCCAGAACCCTTGGATTTGTAGTTTGGTTAGACACTAAAGCTCTCTGGTAGGGAATTTTCTTAAAACGGAATATGTGAGGATTCCGCATATCAAAGTGTCATAATTGTGTAATAGGAGTGAGGTTTAAGTAGGAGTAGGAGTTCTAGGGATGCATGGAGAGATGGGAAGGGAATGAGAATTTGCAAGTGAAAGAGATCTGGCTGGGGGCAAAACAAAGAAACAAAACAGCAAAACCTGCAAAAGGTAAGGAACAGCTAAGAATACCACGGTGTGAAACAACTGAGGTACAGAATTAGGGAATTGTAAGGGAAAGTCAGAATTAGAGTAACAAAAAAGGAATAAAGGTAAGCAGCCACAGAATAAGGGCAAGGATCATGATATCACTGTGTGACAACTGACTGTGTGCCTTTGGATGAACCAGGTGGAGGGGAGTTGGGGGTTGCTTTCTAGCCTAGAGCACAAAGGCCAACCAACACCATTCCCTCTTACAGCTCAGAGTTGGCTGGGGTGATGGAGATTTGTGTGGTTGGTGAGTACGCTCCAGGTCCATTTCCCTCCCAGGCATAGAAAGACAGCACGTATCTACAAACGCTTGCAAAGTTCTGGGCCAGAGGAAGATGGAAGAGAACACTTCTTTTGTACTGAACTTTTTGCTGTGTTTTGAAGCTTAGTATGAAATCAGGGCCAAGGGCATGGCCTGGCTACTAAACATTTTTGATTGGGGGAGTGGGTGCTGTAACAGAGACAATATTGGCTCTAACTGTTCATCACTACAGTCCCTAGTAAGCTTTCCTGTGAGTCAACAATGCTCCATTGAAACCAATCAAGATTTAGTATCTCTGACTTAAAAGCACACGTCTGTGCAACAGACAGGGCTTGGAAAGGTTAGAGTACTTTTTGGATGACAGCTCCCAAAATGCTGTCTGGAGGATTCTGGGAGTTGTCATCCAAAAACCTAACTTTTCCAAGCTTTTTAGGAATTTGAGGATGGGAATAGAACTGTTCTGCATAACCTCTCTTAGATCAGGAAAGATTAATCTACACTTGCCGACAGTTTAAGCTTTCTTCTCTATAAAATTTGCTTTACCTGTTGAGTTTCTCATTCTGAGAATGAGCTCCATCATCTGCAGACCCAACAGGCAACAGCATCACATTTTTGCCTGTTGCTTCTTGGAAGGTCAGGGTGACGGGTATACTTCCTCCCTCCCTCGTCAAGTCTGGCTCCACACCGAATACTTAGAGGAAGGGCACAAAAATTATTTTCACTATCTATAATATGCATCTATAACCCACACTATATAACCTGTAAGCAGATTCTTGCAATATCCATACACATCTGATGAATATTCCTCAAGTAAATTTTTATTAACAGACAACCAAGAGTAATTTTTGGTTCTGCATCACAGATTGTCTGTTTATCCCTAACTAGTACAAAAGATCAATCAAGCTGAACATTACAACACTGATAAACACTGCTTTCAAGGACAAGAGAAACCTGTCTGAAATTCTCTTCTGTTTCTTAACTCCACCTTAATAGCTCAGTCCCCTTTCTTTGGGGCATTCTGACCTAGGCTTGAGAAAAACAATGCAAATTTTATTCACCTGATTTCATGGCTCTTCTGCCAGCCATGTAGTGGGGATGGTTGAAATCTGACACCCAAGGTTTTCCACCATGGCCTAAGTATACTTTGAATTTATTGGGGCTTTGCAGCTCAGCAAACTTTTTGGACAAGTAATCTTGAACCTATAACAACAGAATAAGCAAGGAAGATGAGGAGCTTGACCACCACCATTATTATTAGTTAGGAGTTTCAGGATGAGGCAAAGCTAGAATAGGACTAGAGTTGCTCCGCTTATGAATTCACCTCTAAAAAGCAAAATATTTATACTGATGCCTGCAATGTTAAACTGTCTCTGAGTTGTGTAGCTCACCTCCTTTTCAGTGCATAGAACAAACACAGAAGTATGCATACACAAATATTTTATCTATCAACCACATGGATCAGGCTCCTTAAAGGACATCCTCACTCATAATGGCCTGCCTTTACAGCAATGGCAGTTCTTCTCGCTTAGCCAGCACAGTGGAGAAGACCTCTTTCACACTGGACCCATGCTTCTTCCATGCATGGCCAGCTGAGCCCTACTGAGCACCACTGGTGCAAGCTATAGGAAAGCCCAAAGGACTTATCTGTTTTCTTTCAACTGTTTATGACTGTGTTCTTTTGCATTGCTCTAGCTTTTCAGTTGTGCTGTTTCCTTATATTATAGTACTACCTTGAATAGATGTTTGTCATTATGGTGGATACCTATTGATTCTATTACCTTCAGCTGTTCTATTATTGTATGAGACATTGTGTAGGATGTCTTGGCAAGGCTTTTGCTCTAAGAGGTAGCTTAAAAATATCTGATTTAAAAAAACCCCATATATCTTGGGGAACAATGCATTAAATGCCTGTAAATGTATTTTAAGAATGAGGAGGCATTGGAAAAAAGTACTCCATCATACCATGTTTGTAGACTAGGCTGACACAAAGGAAGATACCAAAAAATACAAATTTTCAAGACAGTTAATCCAGCAAAGGTATCTGGAGTGGGTGTCCATATCACAGTTCAGAACCTCCACAACTCTTTCCCACTCATAGGCTTAACAGGACTAATTCAAGTGCATTTGTCCCCCTGCCGATTCCTTCTCTAGGAAGTATAGTTTACGCTCTAATTGCTTCATGAACATTCTTCCTGTTTTAATGGTTACTTAAAAAAAAAGAAGACAAAACAGAAATGGACTTCCAGTCACTTTAAATATTATATGGAGTAGGCACTACTGCACATGGTGCACCCTAGGTAGGAATTACTTTCCCCCATGTTCTGAAGTTGCCCAACCCAAAGTTAAATTAGACTACAAATGAAGTTGAAGGCCTTTACCTATGAACCCGAGGCTATGGGCAGTCAGAGTGGACAGTACTGAGCTAGAAGCAAGACTTAATATAAGACAGTTCCCTAAGTTTTTAGAAACAACCAATATATTTGCTATATAAGATCCATTTTCATTTTTAAGACTATATACAGACAGGTTTGTGCTTCTTTCTCACCTCCTTCCCTCTTTTGGATTTCTACCACTTTTCTATTTAAAACTGTCTTTTTAAAAGTAGCTGTGTCTCTGCTTTGACTCATTTGAGGCTAGCCTAAAGCTTGGGTTCTGTCTCTGCAAGAGAAGATCAATTGTTTAGCTTCTGCTGAGCTGTCTTATTTTTCTCACTTTCCTTCCCTACCTGCTTGGTTACAGCTTCTGGAGTCATGTCTGGTACCAATCTGATTGAAAATTTTCCAATCACTTTTCGAGGAATCACTGTTTTGGCACCTGATCCAGAGAAGGCACCTTCTATCCCATGGAGTGATAAGGAGGGATATCGCCACCTATGCATCAAGATGTCTTTCTATAAAGGAAATTAAAAGAAGAGAGATTAATGGCTTCTCAAGTCAGTCCTAAGTCTCCAGTCAGAATGATTATATGTCAAATCATAAACTTATTGTCCTACTAAGACAAGGGGAGGTAACCCAGGGGCTGAAGGCTACATGCAGTCCATCCTGGTTCCTGCTACTTCTGAAGTTTCTGCTGCTCCAAAAATCCTATTGCAAAAGGTTGTTGGACAACTCACCATGACTTCATTGGGCTTAATGTTGCTTGCCCTAGTTGAGTTGACTTTCTGCTACAGATTGCAGTAGTACTAGGCAAATAATGCTACATCTTCTCCCCGCCCCCCCCGCCCCCCGCAAGTGTAATGTTGGATACACAGGGTCAACTTGGGGACTGGAGCAATGTGTACCCCATTGAGTATGCAAACCTGTGTAATAATAATAATAATAATAATAATAATAATAAATTTTATTTATATCCCACCCCTCTGTCAAGCAATCAAGGCGGCTCACAGCGATTTAAAAACTTCATACAATATTAAAATACAATCCCAAATCACACAGCCCTCCCACCCCTTAAAAAAGAATTAAACAATTTTAGCATTAAAAAAGATGGTTAAAACATATAATTAAAAACAATCCATAAACAATCAAACAGATAGTAGGCGGGGCAGTAACTGTAATCAAATAAAGGAGGGATAAGGGGACTCCTGAGGCCGGGGAAACTAATCAGGGAAGGCCTGCCGGAAGAGCCTTTTTTAAAGGTCTTAACAGCCTTTTTAAAGCTGCTTAAAGTTGTCAACTGATGGATCTCATCCGGCAGGCCATTCCATAACTTGGGAGCGGTGACCGAAAAGGCCCTCTGGGAGGTTGTCAACAGCCCAGTTTTTATTGGCTGTAACAAATTCCTCCCAGAGGACCGGACTGTGTGGGGGAGATTATATGGGAAGAGGCGGTCCCGAAGATAAGTTGGACCCAAGCCATCTAGGGCTTTAAAGGTCATAACCAACACCTTATACTGGGCCCAGAAACTGATAGGCAGCCAGTGAAGAGATTTTAATACAGGAGTTATGTGATCTCGTTGCGATGTATCTGAGACCACTTTGGCTGCCATATTTTGTACCAACTGAAGTTTCCGGACCAAGCATGAGGGTAGCCCCATGTAGCGCGCATTATAGAAATCCAGACGGGAGGTTACCAGCACATGCACCACGGTCTCAAGATCCCTTGCTTCCAGGAAAGGGCACAGCTGGCATATCAGCCGAAGCTGATAACAGGCACTCCTGACCGTCGCATTCACCTGACTAGTCATCTGAAGTGACGAATCAAGGAGCACCCCAAACTGCGAACAAAGTCCTTCATGGAGAGTGTGACCTCATCCAGGACTGGAGGTTGCAACCCAATCCTTGGTTTCGGAGTTGCTACCATGAGCACTTCCGTTTTGTCTGGATTTAATCTCAATCCATTTTTCCTCATCCAGCCCATTACTGTCTTAAGTCAGTCATTGAGAGGAGAGACGCCATCGGAATTTGAGGCCGACAATCGAGATAAGGAGAAATAGATCTGGGTGTCATCAGTATATTGATAACACCCAGCTCCATAGCTCCAAATAATCTCACCCAGCAGCTTCATATAGATGTTGAACATCGGGGACAGAATGGCACCTTGCGGGACGCCGCAAGTAAGCTCCTTTTTGCTGGAGCATCTGTCCCCGAGCAGCACCCTCTGGGATCTACCCAAGAGGAAGGAGCAGAACCACTGCAGAGCAGTGCCTCCGATTCCCAACCCCTCAGGCGATCCAAGAGGATGCTATGATCTATCGTATCAAAAGCTGCTGAAAGGTCTAAAAGCACCAACAGGGTCACACTACCCCTGTCGATGTCCAGACGCAGGTCGCCGGTCAAGGCAACCATGGCAGTCTCAACTCCAAATCCCGTCCTAAAGCCAGTTTGAAATGGGTCTAGATAATCGGTTTCATCCAAGACCACTTGGAGTTGAAGAGCAACTGCCCTCCCAATCACTTTGCTTAAGAATGGTAACGTAGAGACCGGCCTATAGTTGTTCATGTCCAGGGGGTCCAGGGAAGTTTTTTTCAGAAGCAGTTTAACCGCCTCCTCCTTTAAACAAGATGGAACGTGACCTTCCCTGAGGGATGCATTGATGATGTCCTTAAGAAACACCACCAAGGCATCCCCGCCCCTGGACGGCCAGCCATGAAGGGCAAGGATCCAGAGGGCAAGTCGTCTTCCTCACTCTACCAAGTAGCTTGTCCACGTCCTCGGTACTCACAGATTCAAATTGATCCAGTAAATTTACATCAACGGAATTGCAGGACTCCTCGTCATTTGTTTCTGTCAAAATACTGGCATCTAAGTCGGCTCTTATCTGAGAGATTTTATCTGCAAAGAAGTTGTTAAATGTGTCACAGAAGGTCGTTGTCAGGTTAAGCAACGGGTCCTGCGCAGGTATAACCTGCATCATCTCCCTTACCACCCTAAACAGCTTTGCTGGATGAGACTCTGCAGACGCAATATGTGCAGCGGAGAAGGCCCTCTGCGCTGCACGTATTGCCTCTCGATATTGACGAGTCTTGTCGGATATGAGTCAAGTTTTCCGCCAGATGCGCTCTAGTTGTTGTCCAACCCGCTTCATTTTTCTAAGCTCAGATGTATACCATGGCCTACGATTTGAAGCGGGTTGGAAAGGAAGCTTGGGAGCGATCGTGTTGATAGCCTTGGTGAGATCGGTGTTCCAGGTGTTAACCAAAGCTTCGACAGAATCACCGGCATTACCAACCATTAAACCCTCCAAGGCTTTCTGGAATCCTATTGGTTCCATTAGTCTCCAAGGTGGGCCATCCTAATGGGTCCACCACCCCTGGTGGGGCGGACTGTGGTCTTTAGTTCAGTCTACTCAGGCCAACCTACATTAATCTAGTAAGATAATAAGGTTACTTGTTACCATTTATTCTTTCTTTCTGACCAACTGCCCATTATAATGGTCATTACAAATGATAAATCATCACTTCAAAGCTTGTTTGCTCTACGTGAAATCAGTTGCTTCATTAGTTGATCTGAGATTAGCATTGCTTCTGACTCACCTAAAGTAAGTCCCACTGAATTCAAGGAGACTTTCTTCAAAGTAAGCATTCTGATCACTTAGCGAAATAAATAAGAGGATTTTTGTTGGAAGGGGGAGAGCAATGGTTTCAGAAAATCATTTTCCCTAAAATTAATGGAAATTCCATGCTGTTGATCAAACCAATGCCGTTTTCCAGGTCTACTATCCCCTGAGCAACACAAACACTATCATAATCCTTTAAAAATGGTAATCAGAATGCCTAACACAGATTGTTTTATTTCTATACCAGTAAAGAAGAAATACACTGCTAAAGGACCTGGACTCCAAGGATGGAAGAGACCCATCACACCTTTGTCTCATGCAGCAGCTGTGTGGCTCCTACGTCCTTTGCATACTCTGCCAAATCGAAGTCAATCTTATCATACAGTTGATGTTCCTCATCTGTGACAGCAGCCACCACATCGTAAATGCCAGGAATGAGGATCTTTCCTTTCTTATCCACTAAGGATGCTGTAAGATGTAGTAATACACTGTTAAGGGGCAGCCAGAGTAGCCAGAAACATTCAAATACATGTTGCTGGTACTCCCAGACATCTCCTTTTGGTGATGCGATGCTACAAATTGTATTGCAATGACAACCCAGGTGGTGATGGCTGGAGGGTGATGATGAACTAGGACAAATCGGGCACCCTAGATAGCACTGGCATCTGCTACAGATGCAGAGCTGACATCCTGTTTTTCAAGCAGTTTTAGTACCCTCAGCAACTTTAAAATAAACACAACTCAAAGTATACACAGCTTTACTGCTGATCTTTTCTTTGGCTATCTGCACTAAAAATTAAGGCATCTGTTTTACAGCCAATTCTCTCAGAATGGGTCATTTTGGCCAAACCAGACTCAGCACAATAGTGATAGTCACTGATAACTGTACTGTTCAGCGGTAGGCAAAGTGGGGCCCTCAGGTAGCAGGTGACCTCCAAGCTGTCTTTGTGCTCTCCACAGACTTCCTGTATCATCCATTTTCTAGTCAAAAGGGGAGGGAGGTAAATTGCCTCTCCAGAGAATATCTAGGAGTGGCAATTCACCTTTTAAATATATAGCAGCCTGCCCCTCCAGCACTGTTTACCATTTTAAAAAACACACACCCAGACAGACCCTTTCATATTATACAATCTCATAACCTTAACTGTCAGGGGGTTCCATCCTACGGAATCCTGTGGTTTGTAGTTTGGGGATGTACTAGAATGGCTAAGAATTCAAAGTGTCTCCTTAAATTGCCAGCATGGTGTAATGCTTTAGGAACTGGACTACAACTCTGGAGACCAGAGTTCAAATCCCCATTTGGCCACGGAAACCCACTGGGTGACTGTGGCCAAATCACACTCTCTCAGCCTCAAAGAAAAGCAAAGGCAAACCCCCTCTGAACAAATCTTGCCAAGAAAACTCAGTGACATGTTCATTTTAGGATTGCCATAAGTCAGAAATTACTTGAAGGCAGACAACTACAAAACTGCCAAGCCCAGGATTCCACAGGATGAAGCCATGCCCATTAAAGTGGAATCACCGCACTGTAATGGTGTAGTGTGAAAGAGTCCCTGGTTTTCAAACAAAAGTGGACTTTCTGGTCATTTCAGGATTTTTCTACTGTATTTCTATGCATTTTTGACAGTGCTTTTAGCCTCTGGAAGGTCTCATGGACAAAATATTGGCCTGCAAAAAATGGCACAGGTGCCTTCCCCTGCTCTACTGTGTACTTCTTACATTCGTATTCTCTTGAGATCCAGCTATAGTATCAATGGGAGAATAACAATCCTGATTCACCTTCCTCACTTTAAAAAACAAAGATAAAACCAGCTCTGTCCAGCATTCAACAGAAAGCATGCAAAATCAACCCTTTTGCACCATGATTTTCTGCAGGTTCATCAGTGATGACCACCCACAAGCCTTTCACTGGAACTGCTTGCTCATGAGATTCATCTGTGCACAGTTCATTCTTTCAAGGTATTGTTTGGTGTCACTCAGTCACATACTTCTAGTTATTAATTTCCAGAAGGTGATAATTTATTGCCACTAGCACAGTCCAAAGTTTCCCTTCTCACACACAATATTCTGGGTGTACATGATTTTAGATTTCCCTAGTCGAAAAAACAGTGACCTTTCATCTTTCTTTTTCAGAGCCAAGAAACACTTGGTGCAACTATAAGCCACATGCATTTTTCCGACAGGCAAGATTCAGGGCTGACCCATATAAATAAAGTGATGCCTGAGTGAGAAAGTGACTGTATAACACAACCAATGTTTAACATGCCAACAACATACCCTTCAGAAGACTGACAGTGGGAGTGAGGTGAGTTATAAAGCAGTTGCACAACTCTACCAGCACATGTACCCACATATTATCTGGCAATGAAGCAAAATACAACAGGCAGTTTCACACTACACAATTATAGCATGATTCCACTTTTTGTGGTGTGGGGAGGGGGAGAAGATACTACCATGTTATGTAACACTCCTAGGCATTATTTGTTCAAATATTTATATACCAGTCCTATACCTGAAGATCTCAGAGTGGGGTACAGGCAATAAAAACAACTGGTTTTTAAAGGGGGGTTGGACTGTTTGTAATTGGCTTTTAGTTATTTCTTGAATGTTTGTACATTATTTTTCTCAGCTGTGCATTGCCAGGAGCCTGGGTGGGTCAAGAGGCAATAAATAAATGTCTTGAACAGATAGATAAATAAACTTTACACAATTATAACACAGTTTAGACCAATTCAGTCAAGCAAGATGAAAAACTCAGCTATCCAAGAGGTCAGAACCAAGCTATGGTTACTAGGCCCCTAAAAGGTCAGCTGAAGAGATGCCAGCGGAGATACCAGCCCAAGGGGAGGACTAAAGCAAGGAAGGCATGTTTTTGCTACCACCGTAAGCAGCAATGTGAGGAAAGCATTACCACAGTGGCATAGGGAGAGGAAAGAGACTTACCAGGCCCAGTTAGGGAAAGTATATGCATTTATCTATCCCCTTTTACATGTACAAGCCTGACATCTTTCTTGAGTGACTACTTTGCTGCTAGTAAAACTGGTGGCCAAATAGTTAGTGGAAACTGAAGCAACATTCAGAATAAACTTAGGGAACATTAAATCAACAGGTTAATCTCTTTCACTGTGCTCTGTGCATGTCACCTAGACCCAGAATAGCTATGATAATCTCTGTCCTACAGACAGATCTTTGCCCTCTCATTAAGATTCTAACTGGTCTGTCAATTGTTAACCTTGTTATTATCATAAGCTTTCAAGCTTGGGCCAAGTTGGGGGACGGAGGGAGAAGACTTAAGGGCCTTTGAACTAAGTATAGGTTACTACTTGTACTTCAGTATCTGTAAGATTGCCATTACTGTTTAAAACCACAAACAGAAAAGTATAGATCTTACCCATCAAAGCAATGAGGTCTGTCATAGCCTCATGCACTGAGCCACCATATACTCCAGAGTGGAGATCTTTGTCACTACATTCCACCTTTAAGGCAAAAACAAGCAAATAAGAACATGTTGCATTAATAGTCACAAACCATGCTTACCACCAACTTATTCTACCACATCACTCTCAGTATCAAAGTGAAGTTGTTGATAGTTAAAAGAGGTACAAATCTCTGTAAACTGATCTGTGGAATTTATGTTTCAGAAAGTCTACTTATGCTCAAAAACAGAGTTGACTTTTTAAAGAAAAAAATACATTTATGTAAAGTTCTAAGTATTGTTCCAGTTCTTATCTTGGCTTCTCCAACAGTAAAGCTTTACTCTTTGGCTTGTTACCTCTATAAAGTAATAGCAGATGCCCCTGAGACCATAGGTGATGCAGGGTTTCTTCTTCCCTAGCCAGTAATTATCAGAGATGCAAACGTAGTCTACATCTTTGAAGAAAGCATCTTTCTGTGCAAAAATCAAGTCATCCAGGCCTTCAGAGCCAGACTCCTCCATACCTTCTAGGCAAAACTTGACATTAACCGGGATTTCCTATAGGGACAGAAAAGAAATCCATTAATACAAGAACATGGCAGCAAGTGTTTTTCTCTACTTAAAAGCTATGTCATTTCTCAGGTCTAAACTTCTCAGTGGCCATTCCACAATCAAGATATAAAAAGATGCTTTGGTACCTGTATCTACTTATCTTTTTCATTCCTCCCCATATTCTTCTTCTTCTGTGCTAAAAAAAACAACATGTGGGCAGAACCTATCCTTCTCTTTGTAAATCTTTATACAGTGATGAGGAAATTTTAGATATTTCTGTTTAATAATAAAAGATAGTGTCTGTCCAGCTTTTGAAACTTAACATTCATATGCATCAGAGGTATATTTGGTTTTAGTTAATGTAAATCTAAGTGTAGCCTGAAGTACCATTTACAGTCACTAGGTTGCAGATTTCCCTAACCATAACAGAAAGTCAGGGCTAATATATTTTTGTTCAGAGTCTTTTGGCAGTTCCACCTGGACCAGAGGCACAACAGAAGAAACAAGTCGGGCATGACCACTCTCTGCAGGGCTCCAAAACCCTTAAAAAATTAAAGAGGGAAAAAAAAACTTCTACCATCAAGTAAATGGGACAGAAGAAAGGAAAGTGAGCAGGGGGAACTGAATAAATGAGCACTGGGATGGAGGAAGCAAAAGACAAGGGAAAGAAAAGTGCTGGAGGGCAGAGGAGGGAAGAAGAGGAGCAGGGGGAGACACAAGATGGGGTGGAAACCAAGGGGTTTCTAAACAACAATTAATAATGGCAACAATTAAAACAAGGAAGGTAAAAAGTACATTCAAGCTACTTGTGCCGACTACTTAATGGTGTCCTACTGAAGCCACAGAATGCAGAACATCTCAGATAAAAAGCAAATAGTGATAGCAAAGCACAAAACCTGCTTTTCAGCAGACAACAAACGATATCAGTTCTCTTTGGTCTGATTTCAAATTCAACAGGTTTAATTTTTATCTTTTCTGATAATTATAGTAGCTTAATTCAAAGGCCAAGAGTTTAATTTTTTACCAGCAAAGCATGTTCAATGGAATGCACAATTATACCTGATTGGTTTGTTGATAAGCCTCAAGGGCATTTAGCCAGGCAAGGACTGGGCCTTTGTCATCAGTTGACCCTCGGCCATACAGTTTCCCTAAAGCAAAAACAAATAACAGAGTAACAGAAGCAGCAATGACAACCACCGGAATGAAACCTTTATCTTGCTATCAAAAGCGATTGTGATTTCATAATTTCTGCATCTCAGCAAATTTATCACATTTTTATTTTTATTTTTTACAATATGATCTCCTGAAATCTCAGTCACAACAATCCCTGAATGGACACTAGTTTCCCCCAACCATGTTTGACCCATAATGACTGCAGCATCAAATGGCTATTTTCATGTTGGACTGAGCTGCCAGAGATTGCTGGCTACAGACAAGGTTTGAAATCCTCCTTAAATACAATACTTGCCAAAGAAGTTCTCATATGTTCAGCTTTGACTCACAAAATATTCATGTAATCCAGTCGTGAGAATACTTTACAATGCTGCCCCTTGAATAACTCAAATGTAGCATCATATAAGGTTGGGGTAGGGAAGTTGTGGCCTCCAGGGCCTTCTTTCACACTACATAATTATAGCATTATGATTCCTTTTTAACTGTGCTGGCTCCATCCTATGGAATCCTTGGATCTGCCATTTAGGGAGGGATATTTATAGTTCTTTGCTACAGAGACCTTGTATGTCTGACCAGACAAAGCCCCAGGATTCCACAGGTTTGCAGCCATGGCAGTTAAAGTGGAATCATAGTGTGTAGTGTGAAAAGGGCCCCAGGTGTTGTTGGGTTCCAGTACCCATCAGCCCTAGCCAGCACAGTTAATGGCGAGGTATGATGGGAGTGGTAGTTCATCAATACTGAATCGGCCAAAGGCTATCTTGGAAGTAAGACCTTTCAAGGAATCTGAGGCTTTGTGCCAGTTCCTCACAATCACTACCATATCTTCTCACACACAGACTATACTACAGTCAGTGTTTGCTCACTATGAATTTATACAGTTCCCAGAGACAACTACAGGTTTAACACTGACTGCATATAAGCTACATGGCTGGCCTCCACCTCCAATCACAGGCTGCTATAAAGAAAAGGTGATTCAGCTGAAACACTCTATGTTTAAGATGTGTGGCTGCATATACTACATTTCTTTTCCCTTTAACAGCAGCTATGGAAGGCCCCAATAAAAGAGGGGACCCCTGGGATGCAACTGCAATAAAGCTACTTCTCATATTGTTATTTGTCCCAGAGAGAAGCTATCATTGGTGCCTGGGGCCATCATCCAAGGCTGGGGCAAGTGCATCTCGGGGCCACCAGAACAGTAGTGCAGGAAAAGTGGTTAAAGTCTTCCTCTTTGCACTCTGCATCCTGACTCGGGCTCTCACAACTGCTGTTAACCAGGAAACATGGGCAAACTGAATGTCATCAGACATTTAGCACAAAGCACATCCCCTGTCCTATTTCTCCACTACTGCTCCTGCTTTGAAGCATGACTAGCTGCTGTCTGGACATGTCCCAAATCAGGCTAGCTGCTGTCTGGATATGCCCTAAATCTGGAGTATTCTCTGATTTCAAAGCCAGTTCAAACATGATGTGCAGCAGGCACTAAGAACTTACTCATACAACATTGCACAAGCCGAGCTGAAAAAATTATCTCAGCTGTGCATTCTGGTTTAACAGGCTAAGGATCCACAGCCTCATTGCATAAGTTGGAGCTGAAGGCCCAGCTTAACATTTTTCCAACAGCATAACACGAGGCCTGGGCTTTGGCTGTCTAGTCACCCAACCCTGCTTGCACATGTGAGCATACCCAAGTTAAAACTAGAGGTCCAGTGTCATGTTTACACTGGGCAACAGTTTAGCAGCTATACATATGGAATTAGACAGGGATAAGGGGACTGAACCTGTAGGGAAAGGAACTTGTAGCTCAAAGGCTTCCATGGTTCACTTTCCAATCTTAAGAACCCTGTCTTTTATAGGGGGACTGTTTTTCTTGTTTAAAGAACGCTGTCTGGCAAGCCATAAGATGCTACGGTAGCCATAATGACAGCTTATGTTACTTTAGGCATCAGCTTTTGGATCAAACTCACAAGCTTATCTATTACTAGAATGGATGAAACACAAAGTAATTTCCATTGTGGGATAGGCTGAGACAGCACATAAGAAAAGCAAGGGTATTTTTAGGACTTTGCCTTTACTGAAAGAAGCATTGTCAATTTTAAAAAGTTGTATGTATGGCAGAATGTTGCACTGACTTTCCCCCTGCAAAACATATGGCAGTTAACTTTGCCTTGTGGGCAGCATAAGAGAGAAAACATATTGATGTCATACCCTAGACATCCTAAAAAAAAATTGCCTAGACATCCTAAACCCACCCCCACACCTCTTAAACAACACCCACACCAGCCCAAGCTGGTGTTAGGAGATTTCCCTCTTTGTGATTTCAAGGGCAAGGAAGGAAACTGTAAAAAGAGAGTGGTTCTGTCAGCTGCCTGCCTCATCCATGCTGCCACAACAGAACATAATCCATTGTCTCACTCAGTATTTAATCACAGCACACTACCACTACCATCAGTAGATAAACCCAATCTAGACAGAGTGGTGTGTCCTACAGATCACATGTAAACCCCTCACACACTAAAAGATTTTTTCTAAAAATGTCCTTTAACTTATTCACTATGAGCATGTGGGAGGCAATTTTCTCCCTCTGCTTGTTTGAGTTATTTTTTTAAATTAAAAAATGGGATTACAGGACAGTGTGGAGAGCACAACGCTCCAAGGTCTGTGGGGACAATACAACCCCCTAGACCTTGGCAGCTGTCCATTCCCATCTCTTGTCTATGTGGAGCTCACTAGAGGAATCAGAAGTGATAAAAAAAACTCTATGGAAAGGCACTTATGTGTGTCTTGTCTCCAAGACACACACAAAGGAAATCCTCTGCAAGAGAGCATTTGTAAACTCCCCCCCACCCCCAGATCCCCAAACCTAAAAAGGACCTCATTCCGTCCAGGCTCCCAACATCATATGCAATCTATTCCATCAATGGTGGTGCCAAGACAGAGCACCCTAAATAAGTAAGCAAAGGAAGGGAGCAATCACACTACAAAAGGGTATTGCTGCCATAGGGCCTAAGCAGACTGCCAGAAATAGTGCACATTAAATGGAGGCACTGCCCTGGCTCAGTGCTAGGGAGTCATGGGAACTGTAATTTATTGTGGCACCAGAGCTCTCTGACAGAGAAGGCTCAATGTCCCAGAAAAAAATACAGTTCCCATGACTCCCTAGCACTGAGCCAGGGCAGTGCCTCAATTTAATGTGCACTATTTCTGGCAGTCTGCTTAGGCCTATAGTCTTCCTCTTTTAGCATATACACTTACTGTGTCTTATCTGAACTATCTTGCCCTAAAACACTGCCTTCCTCCCTATGTGAGCAGCATGTAGGTCCAACTACCAGTATAGGTCAGCTTTGGTAATATTTTTAGGGTATATTGTTTGATATTGCTTTCATATCTCCTGGGAGATAGAGGAGAATGCACAGGAGACCTATCCCTGTTGTGCCTTATACAATTATTTTGCATGTCTATATTGCTAAAGTGTATTTACAAAGGACTGAGCCCCTATGGAGTTGATTATGAAACTTATATCCAAATGGACACACATAGGATTGCGCCATAACCTTGCTTACATTCAAGTATTCTGGTATGAACAACTTGCTCAGTGCAAATATGGTTTACAGCTGCGAGTTGTGGTGCAAACCAAGGCAACAGCAGTTATTTCACTGGTTCAGAAAAGTGATATGAAAGGACACAGCACTAGGAATTAACAGAAAGAGGTGCAAAATTTAAAACATAACAAATAGCTGTTGATCAGATGCTTAGTCAAAAGAGAAACTATGGGGCTCTTCGAACCAGGAAAGGGGAGGAGCAGCTGGATGCCGGATGCCCCAACCCCTTCCCGAAGATGTCATCAGAGCGCGCACATGGCGAACGCTCTGATGAAGTCCTCCCGGCGCAGCATTTTTACATGCTGCGCCAGAAGCGGCACAAAAGAGCCGTGTGGCGGTTCTTCCGGCACCCTTTCTGCGACTTGGGAAAGGAGCGCTATTTTGGCGCTCCTTTCCCAGTCGCTGAAAGGGTGGATTGGGGCTGAGGCATGGGGCAGCCTCGGCCCCAATCCTTCGCTTCTCAAGGCAGCCCACTGCCGCCTGTCTTCATCCCCCCTAAATCTCAGCCTCTCATAAGACCAGCTTAGACATTTTATCTGTCATGTCAGAAATGTTAAGACATACACCAAGAATCTGCACAACTTACCATCTCTTTCTACCAAAGTGAAAGGTTCACTATCCCAGCCATCTTCTAATGCTGCAGGTTGCACATCCAAATGCCCGTAGACACAAACAGTTTTCTTGCGAGGGTCTGATCCAAGCTTGCCCAGAATTATCGGAGGCAGAGGAATCTCTGAACCATCAGGCAACTGAAATTTGAAATACATACTAGATATCAATGGTAAGATTCTTTGGGGGCTTTTTCTGCAGGTACAATCAATGTTATTACAAAATCCAAGACAAAGCTCTACATCAGGGGTAGGCAACCTTTCCCCTTTAAGGGCCAAGGGACTTCAGCTCCCAGAAGCCTCAGCCATGTTGGCCAATAGTCCCATGTTGGCCAATAGCTCCTGGGATTGTGGGAGCTGAAGTCCCTCGGCCCTTAAAGGGGAAAGGTTGCCTGCTCTACATCATGAAGAAAAAGACAAATTATTCTGGGTCAGAACAAAAACTTATTTAGCACAGAATTTTCTTCACACCATAGTCAACCAGATGCCTTTGCGAAATCCACAGCAGGTCATGAGTGCAGCAACACCCTCCTGCTCATGTTTCCCAGCAGCTGGTATATACAGTGAGTAGGTCCTCGATATTCACTGGGATTAGGGGTGCAGGAACCCCATGAAAGTGGAAAAAATACAAATAAAAAAACTAGAGAAAATGCCTCTCTAGGAATCTCCAGTTCCTCTGGCACACCTCCATGGTCAACATCTGCTGGAAGTTGACCGTTCAATTGTGCTGGAGGACATACAAATTCCTAGAGAACTATTTTCACTAGGAATCTCTAGGTCCTCCACTGTGACTTCTGACAGAAACTGACTATAGAGTTGTGCTGGAGGATCTAGAGATTCCTAGAGATAGCATATTAATCAAATCCATGAATAATAAAATATGCAGAAGTCAAAATTGCAAATGTGGAGGGCTAACTACAGTTGCATATTGCCCTGAAGCATATTGCCACTGACAGTTTTATCCTTCATAAGGACAGAAGCTTAAGAAAAGCCATGACATATGTCTTCAAATGTCTGAAGATCTGTCATGCTGAAGATGGAGCAGACATGTTCTTTGCAGTTCCAAAGTGTAGAACTAAAACATAGGGAAGTTGCAGAGAAGTAGATTTCAGTTTAACATGAGGGAAAATGTCTTAAGGTTAACAGTAAGTTATTTGATAGTGGACCAGCTTGCCTTGGGAGTCAGTAGATTCTTCTCCAGAGGTCTTAAAGCAAAGTCTGTACAACCAACCGTTGAAGAATCTGTGGTTGCATCATGTAGTAGAGATTCTGAGTGCTAAAATATGCTTACTTCCTTTTCCTTGGATTTATCTTGAGTTACATAGTCCTAAATGTTTTCCTGCTAGAACCAGTTTGACTTGTTTGATTCTTGGACTGCAACTCTACTTTCCTAGGCTGACTTAATACAGGTACTTTCTGGAAAAATATATCTTTGAAAATTTAGGGTCAAACTAAGTATGGCAAATGCAAAAACACGTTGACCACAACATCTACACTGGTCCTGAATACAAAGATCAAACTTTGGATGTGGTACAGCTCAACCTGTAGAAATCAGAATAAGGTAAAATATATTTAGAAAAAAGAGAACAGCCCCTTGTTTGATGAAGGTCAATCATATCAAGTATCATCAGATTTATTGTGTTTCATTAGCATCTGGCATTTTAATCATGATGCAATGATTTTCAATCATCAATAGGCAGACTAAAATCACAATTTGGAAAATTCTGGGAGTTGGAATAAAAAATAACTTGTAAGAACATAGTCAGCTGAGACAAAGTATTGATTTATCTAGCCCAATATCGAGAGGAGGAGAAATTAACCCTTTAGTATTCATGAAAGGATTCTGTTAGTAGATCAAACATAGCAGTTTAGATAGATGTAGCTCCAAGCAGTGTGGCATGCATGACTAAAGTTGACTGGCTATCAGGCAGTTAATTCAATCATCTAAGAGATTTCATCAAACTTAAAGAGTTAATTTTTCCCTACAATTTTCAATTGACCAACTGTGACACTCCATGGTTTTAGGCAGGATTATTTCCTAATCCTAGGTCTCGTTCCCACTATGATTTAAAGCGAATTGCTGATTGGGTTATATGACCATCGTTCTCACTTGAAACCAGTTCTGATCCTACTGCGCTTGGTTGCAATCACGATGAAGCCAGGCAAATGCAAAAAACCTGCTGTTTCCTGACACTAGTTTTTTGGCGGTTCTTTTGAAAAGAATCGATTTCAAAACATGTTCAACAAGTGGGAAGGACAGATCTGAATTGCATCATTCTGTAGGGGAGGGACTAATGACAGAGGGGTGTTTACCATCCCTCCTCAGTTTTTGGGAAATCAGCCATCCCCCTCCCCCAGCGCTGTCTTTGTGCTTGTGGTTTGACTACGGGCGCATTATATATATATATATATATATATAGAGAGAGAGAGAGAGAGAGAGGATATGTGATCCATTGTATTTACAACTACTTGCAATTATGGGTGGACTGGAGTTCAGCAAGGCAAGTAGTTGCAAAACCAATGGATCACATATCCTGTCAATTTTTTAAAAAATATATATAGTTCCCCAGCCGGGCTGCTCAAAGGGAAATAGTATGCTTGAGCACCTTGAGTTGCTGAGGGGCAGAGGAAGGTTCAGTTGCTAAAATTGCCCTGCTCAGCACCTGCAATGGCCCTGTCCCCACCGTGTTGCTGCTTGCGTCACCGATGACACGCAGATGATTGACATGCATTTTGAAGTGGCACAAACTAGTGGGAATGACAGTCGTGCCAAAAAAGAATTAATTACAAGAGAATAATGAAAAGATCCGCTTTCACAGTGGGAACAACAGACCTTTTGGAATCAATTCATTGACATGGAGTGAAGATGAATTGCAAACCATTTTAAATGTAAGTGGGAACGAGCCCCTAGTTAGGAAAGGTCAGCACTGTCCCATCCAAGTACTAACCACTGCTTAGCTTCCACAATCATGAATGATTCAATGTGACATGTTGCCTCACTCCAAATTCTGGCTGAGACAAGGGCAGATCTCTGCTGATTACAAGCAAGTAAAGACTAAGCCAGCCCTTGAAGCAAAACACAACAGCCCACACAGCAGAACAAGCTTAACTTGATACCAGTTACTTTGAAGATGGGGCTTTGAAGAGCAGAGGCTGAATTTTAATGGAGAGACTGCCTAGCAAGCAAAAGTCTAAAGAAGCAGAATGATTTGACTTCTTAAGATGAGTTCACCCTCTAGTTCTATAAAGGACAGATGGGTTTTTTCTGCTGCAGCAACATCCAGGTCAATGCTACTCAAAGTGGTGGTTCATGGACCTGTGAAAGTCTGCAAGCCATTGGCTGCTGGCCCATGGCAAGTTTCCAGGAAAAAAAGAAACAAGCTATAGTCCATGGGCACAAATATTGTACTGGTCCCTGGCACATTGGGAAAAAAGCCCCTCTTCAAAGACACCAGTGCTTAAGAAGTATTGACCTAGACAACACTGTGCTAGAAGTGGCTAGATAAACTTTTTGCCCTCAGAGCTACATGTTAGTGGGTAAACAGATTGTCATATGCTGGCACTGAATGTGCGCAAGACTGGCATCTCCCTTTACACCTTGTCCATCTGTTCCCACCCATATCCTCTTCATTTCTGCACTCTCAAACAACCACAGATATACAGCTTTCCTTCTCCCTTTCTCCACACATCCTTTTTCCAACAAGAAAAGATAGACAAAAGTAGACTTCCACCACTCCCTCTCAAACATGGAATCCACATGGGGGTGATATTTATTTCAGTCTAACTCTTCTGTATGCAGGATCCTGTTTGCATCTTTGCTCCCCACTGCCAACAGAACAGGCATTTGCTTAGAGCCAATTAGTTTGAAGGGCATATTTAAATGAAGATAATGGCACATTTTTATCTCTGCACAACTGGAAAAAAAAAACAGCATCATAGAGTAATTCTGCTTTAGTTATTCTACCTTGGAACAGAAGATCTTTTTGGCCTTGCTGTTTGCTTACCCAGCTTATAAATGGTGGAGCACATTTTTAACCAGGAATGAGGAACACATTGCCTTTCAAATCTTCTTAGATTACAATTCTCATCATCCACACCATTCACTGTGATGAACTGGGTTATGGAATTGCAGTGACAATTAAACTGCCTTTAACAGTACCACTGATTGTGCCAGGAATATTGTTCATTCTTCACCATTATGTTGCCATTTTTAAAGTTCGAAGTCCTAAGTTTACATAAAAAGAACAAGTGTCTGCAAGCACCAAACAGCAGAGAGAATGGCTTTGGCTGAATGAATACAGTTTAAAACACAAACCTCTCTGGGATGCTAGGATTATCTTCCTGTTGATCTGACTTTACCCTAACAAATGCACATCTTCCTACCTTCTGTTTCCCAATGTCCATCAGCTCCGCTGTACCACCCAGTCGTTCAATGTCCTTGGCAGCAACTTGGATCATGCGTCTTATTTCTCCCCTCTTTTCTGGCCATGCTGATACACTCTGGATTGCCACCCATTCTGCCAGCCGCTATACATAAATAGTTTAGAGAAAGGACAAAGGGAAGGGTGAGGAAGTGCAACAATACAACATGTAGTGGATTGCATCAAAGCAATAGTCCCCAAACCTTTTGACTTCTTTTCTCATCATGATGAGCTCCAGATGCTTTGTATTTCAACTCAGCCAATGTTTACTCCATCCTGGGAGATGAAGAGCACAAGGCTGGGGATGGCAATTTTACAAGCAGAAAGATCACTGATCCTATTGAAAATACCCTCAAGCCCCAACCATTCTCCAAGCACTAGTCTCTCTTTTTTAGTTCAAGGATAGGAAGCATGCAGACCTCCAGATGTTGCTGGACTGCAGCTCCCAGTGACCCTAGAAGATTATCGGATTAGATTATAAACCGCCTTATCTAAGCCGTCTTAAAATTAGAAGTGGGTGGCATCCTGATAGTATCAGATGCATTTAGCCGCCAAAACCACTGCTTGGGTGCCTGGCTCCATCGCCGCTCTGAGGGGCACCTCGGTGGCCATTTTTTCAAGCCCGAAAACTCCCAGCTTCAAAAAGAGGCGCGAGGAGTGCCCCTTGGAGTGGCAATGGAGCTGAGCTGCATCCGGGCGGCGATTTCAGTGGCTAAATACATCTGATACTATCAGGATGCTGCCCACTTCTAATTTTAAGACGGCTCAGGTAAGCCGGTTTATAACCTAATTTGATAGTCTCCTTAGTCAACATAGCCAATGGTGAGGAATACTAGGAGCTGCGCTTCAACCACATGTGGTAGATGCATGATTCCCACCCATGCTTCCACACTGCCATAACTGCCCTTTATGTTCCACAGGTATGTATCAGCTGACTGATGGAGGACCTGCTCCTCCAAGTGTCTGCTGGACCCTTGCCATCCCAATATGGAAGGCAAGCAATGGCTGAAGTGGGTGAGTGATTCAGCCAGCAGTTGCAGGAGCCCCCTGTGTGACAGCTAAATCCTTTTCTCTAAGCAATGGGGGTCTTGAAATTCCCTCTGCTTTACATGGAGAAAAGTAAAATTGGGGTCTTTTTTGTCCAAGTAAGGGCCTTTGCAGACTGCTAGAAATAGTGCAAATTGAGTCCACTTTAAGGGTTAGGGTTAGGGAATCATGGGAACTGTATTTTATTGTGGCACCAGAGCTCTCTGACAGAGAAGGCTCAATGTCTCAGAAAAAAACCAAAACCAATTCCCATGATTCCCTAGCACTAACCCTAACCTTTAAAGTGGACTCAATTTGCACTATTTCTGGCAGTTTGCAAAGGCCCCAAATCTTCCTGGAGGATTTCTGCTGTCCTGGTATCTTCAAATTCAGAGTCAGATTCAGTTTTTGCTTCTACTGATTATGTGCAGGTCCTCCCCATTCAATAAGCTTTGCTCATCACACCGCACATCCTCCTATGCTGTTCTACTGTCTACAAGGAAGTTGTTAAGTGCCTAAAGCCATTTCTGACTTATGGTGACTCTAAGGCGAACCTATCACTGCCTTTCCCTTCTTCTGAGGTTGAAAAAGTGTGACTTGCCCAAGGTCACCCAGTGGATTTCCATGGCCAAGCAGGGATTCGAAGCCTGATCTCTTGAATCATAGTTAAATCAAATCAAATCATTTTATTACAGCCATTAGGCCAGTATAAAAACACATATAAGAACACAATAAAACATCTAAGTGACATATAACTCCTTATTAAAACATGATGATAACCATTAACATGTTTTAGTTTCAAAAAGAACAAAACAAAAGTGCGACAGCATTATTTCTTGATCATAATGTCTACAAGAAATTTGACATTGATAGGTTTAAAGACTTATAATGAATGCAAAATTGTATTATTTTATATAAATCAACCAACTACGAAGATGCAATACTGACTTTGAAATATTTTGTTGTGCGGTAGTAACCTTTTAATTTAGGTAATCCTACAGGTAATGAATGTAATCTATCTAAAGCTATCTATCATGTGTTTCACTAGATTTTTGACAGGAGTCTTTTAAAATCTTTTAACGCATTATATGTCTAGCATATAATATAATATATAACATACAAAATTAGAATATATACTATAATTATATCGTCACACATAATAATGGTGATAGCACCAGTATATATTTATACCAACAACATATTGAAAAAAGATAAAACAATAATATCTATAGAATAGTAGCTACCTAAATAGGATCATTAATTAAACTATAGACATTTAACAAAATTAAAATAAAATTAAGTCCCTTATACTAATCAAGAGTTTATAAATTAATCAAATGGAGGATAAATGATCTAATATACATTAGGCATTTGTGATTTCAACAACAACTAGGTCTCATATTAGGTATAATCAATCCTCTATCACAATGGCAGATTAACCATTCCTTACTAAATTTGGCTTATAATTCAATGTTTACACTACGACCGTACCCCCCCAAAACTGCTTTCATAACATAACGACCAAATCGAATTGATCATAACAAAAACTTCACAACAAACACAGTAGTCATAATAACTCACTAAGATGGTCTTTACATCTGTTTTAAAAAAAATTTGCGGTTTGCAATGGCAGCTGCAAAAATTTTGGCAACTTTTAGGGTTGTATCTTTGTTGCAGTCAGCAAGAAGATAATTGCTATAAAATTTCTCTTGCCTGCCCGGTATCTGCAGTACAATTGGGGTTATGTACAGAGCACGTATTTCTACATACAGGGAACACTGAAAAAGAACATGGTTAATTGTTTCAACTTCTTCAGTACCGCAGGGACAACATCTATACTGATAAGGGGTCTTTTTGTATCTGCCTTCAAGGACTGAAATCATAGTTAAATGTTCAAACGAATACCATACTGGCTCTCACAAGGGTAGTTACCATCCCAAAACTAGAACTTATGAAGAATATACTGCTTGCCATTTAAAATATGCCTTGATATGACAGCTAGACATAGATATAGCTAGTTTCTGTTCACCCTAGACATAGCTAGTTTCTGTTCCTCCTGATCCCCCAACTAAGGAAATGCCACTTTCAAATACATTTTTTTTGCAGAAATGAAACTACAAAAGTCATCCATGCATTTTACTGATTGCTTCTGATGGTTCACATGATAAAATGATCCTCTGTGCCAAACAAAATAAACATTCCTACCCACAAAACAAAAACTAGTGTCTGGGGAACATACAATGAACCTGTATCTGCTAGGTGCAGGGATCTTTTTTGTGTGATTTTTTTTTTTTTAAGTATGGAGACTCATTTGGTCATGGAACTTGCACTTCCATAAGGTATGTATGTTGAATAGTAAAGAATCCGAAAAATCTTCACAGAAACAGAGTACATTTCCCCATAACCCTTTTATCACCCATGCATGTTCTACTGGCAGGGATTTCCATCTTGATGTATAGGGAAAGCAGTTACAAGAGATGTCCCAACACTGTTCCAGAGCATAATGCTACAGAATCCATCAGGAAATTTAGGGCCTTTGCAGACTGCCAGAAATAGTGCAAATTGAGTCCACTTTAAGGGTTAGGGTTAGTGCTAGGGAATCATGGGAATTGTTTTTTTTCTGAGACATTGAGCCTTCTCTGTCAGAGAGTTCTGGTGCCACAATAAAATACAGTTCCCATGATTCCCTAACCCTAACCCTTAAAGTGGACTCAATTTGCACTATTTCTAGCAGTCTGCAAAGGCCCTATGTCTTTTGATTTTTTTTTGGTTAACAATCTCAAGGTTAAGATTCATGCAGATGTAAATTTGAATCCTTTACCATGCTACATGGGCTTTTAAGAGCTGAAATCCAAAACACCATGGGGGTCAAAACAAAAACTCTCTCCTCCTTGACAGGTGGTAAATCGTACAGCAGATGTCTACAGCAGAGAACCATTCCAACGCTTTTGCTCATGGGGCCCAACATCCCTCCCTAACCACTGGTAGAACTGGGCATCTAAACAACTAATTCTATCCAGACTATCCCATTCCAGCAATTCAATTCCTTACAGCTGGTTATGGGACTCCTGGGCTGGTGTGCACCTGCTCCAGGCAAGGTCCATGGAAGAAGGGTCCCAAGAGATATAGGTTAGTAACAAGGGAAAATCATCCACAATACATTCTCAGACTTCATATATTTTCCTGGCCTCAAAATACCATTGCAATGCAAAGAAAGAATCAAATAAAGCCACTAATACAAATTGGCCCACTGGATGACTGTTAATGTTTGGCCAAGATGCTAGCAAGGACTCCAGAACTCATCTGCTAGCGGCAGAGGCCTAACTCACTACAGTCACAAAAGGAAGAATATTCTACAACCTGCTCCTGGTCCCTTTGCCTCGAGACAGGACTGTTGTATCTACACTAACCTTATGATTCAAATAATTACAGATTAGTGACCACACAAAGACATGTGATTCTCCAAATAAAGGCTTCCAAACTGGCCAGGATGCAATTTTTATCTTCCATGGGATTAGGACAGGTGAAAGAACCAACTGTTCAACAGTGGAACAGACTGCCTTGGAAGGTGGAGGACTCTCCTTCTTTAAAGGTCTTTAAACAGATGTTGGATGGGCATCTTTTAGGAGTGTTGTAGTTGTGTATTCCTGCGTGTCAGGACTCTGGAATGACTGGCACTTGTGGCCTCTTCCAACTCTGATTTTATGATTCTACAAACCACTTTGCAACAATTGGTTTTGCAGCTTAGCATACATATCTAGGCTTCCCTGTCATTAAATGAGAAGCTGAATTTTAATCCTCTTAGAAGAGTTTACTTACCTTAACATACAGGTCCTGGTGTTTATCGATGTACTCAAAAAGAGTTTCAAGAACAGATGACATTTTCTGATCTGAACAGTGTGGCTGAAAAATCTAAAATGTAAAAAGGAAAGAGATTTATTATTTGATTTATTTATTTTTCCCAACAATATATATATATTTATATATCTTCTCCCAGTGAAGGGATTCAAGTTTTAGACTTCAGAGCTTTCAACAGACTATAGCCTCAGCTGAGAAGGCTATTCCTTTATAATGAAGTGTACTTTGCTTTCAGACAAATTCTGAATCCAGAAATGAATCTGTCTGATTCAAAGAAGGGCTCCTCCAAAAGCAGACCAGATCTGAATCTTCCTTCTGAAGATTTGTTAGCAATTTGAATTTGGAGAGATAGACCATTTGACTATAAAAAATGGCCATTTCCCATCAAGCTCTTCATTTAAGGAATATATTACAATGGGAAGAGAGAAAAAGGAGGAGGATCTATTTTTGTAACTTACACAGTATCACTCAAAGGATTTAACAGGGCTAAGTACAGAATTATGTGGGAGGAATACTGATGCAATATAGTACTGATTGTTTTACTAGCTAGCATTCTCTCCTAATAGTAGAAATATTCAGTGTTTTGTTGAGGTCTATGTGAACTGGGAAGGCACACTTGAAAAATGCTGAATTTTAAAACATCTGTGTTTAAGTAATTTTTGGTCAAAACAGCCCACATAAAAACCAGGGGATATGCATGCCCTTGTGTGTGTATAGAGGGGTACCCCTAAGCCTGTAAGGAAGGACAAAATCCATCCCTCCAGATGTTGTTGGTCTGCAGTTCCCAGAGTTCTTCATCATTAGCTATACTAGCTAGGCCTGCTTGAATTTGAAGTGGTATAACATCTGGAAAGCTGTATTTTGCCCACTACTACTGTAAAGACTGCTCCTAGATCTATTTTTTTCTGAAATTTGGTAGGTTTGATTCCTCTCAGGAAGGGCAACAATAACTGTAGCTTTCACCATATTCTAGCAAGAAATAAGGCACCCGCAGTTACCTTCAAAAAAAGAAAATCAAATGTTATAGGCTTGCGCGCACCAGAAGGTGGGGGGATATCTTTGTCTGAAATTTGGGAGGTGAATAGCCTCACAATCAGGTGGCATCCAAACTGAGACCCAAAGTCAAACTTGTGATGCACACTTCTACTTTTTAACTCATTCTGTTTGCCTGCCTTTGCTAAAAACGACAGAGATCCAACTTAAAAAGTCATGAAGACTTGATAAATGAGACAGCTCACTGTGATTCATTCTACTAGTCATATGATAGGTATAAGCAGAGTATGGAAAGCACTGTGTCAGCTGTACGACTTTTAAATGTTTACTGCTCTGCAGTTTTAGTGGAGGTTACCCTTGGGACATGCATTGTCAAGAATCAGAGGTTACATATGAGCCATTTCATGTACCCACCCTGCATATATCCTATCGTCATTTCCTTCACAGTCTGCACGGTGTTTATAGGGAGTTCTACAAGGAAACCAAAACCCTACAGGCACATTATGGCAAACTCACACCGCAGCTTAAAAAGTAAACTTCCACATCAAAGCAGTCTTGTTAACTAAAAAATTCAGAAACAGATTTCACCATTAGAATTTTGTATGCCAGCATGGTGTAGTAGTTTGAGCATTGCACTATGGCTCTGGAGACCAGGGTTCGATTCCCAGCCTGGCCATGAAAGCCACTGGGTGACCTTGGGCAAGTCACCTGCTCTCAGCCTCAGGGGAAGGCAATGGCAAACCTCCTCTGAACAAATCTTGCCAAGAAAGCCCCGTGATATGGCCTCAGAGTTGCCATAAGTCAGAAGTAACTTTAAGGCACACAGCAACAACAAATGCAAAGGAAGGCCATTGCTTACATACTTTAACAGTTGTACAAACTAGGGTTGCCAGAGTGAAAACTGGAGAGGACTCTAGCATTTTTAATGGTGGTACAGAAGAGGGAAGCTCAGCAGGTGTTGTTGCTTATTATCTGGCTGTGCAACAAGCAAAACTTCTTGAAATTCCCTCTTCTACACAACCATTAAAGGAGCCAACTCCAGTTTTCAATCTGGCAACTCTAGTGTGAACTGGTCTCACAGGTTCCCACCGGTTTTGGACCAGGGGCTGGCAAAGTACAACCTGGATGTAGTCTCCACAAATAATTTCCCAAACATTTGATTTTGTCCCAGACACCCAATGGAGGTGGGAATGGGGTATTTCACCATGTTTTTCCCACATTGGTAATTTTAGGCCAGAAGAAGCCTTTTTGGAATAAAACAAACAAACAAAAAGGATTGTTTAAGATGAGACTTGTTTATCCTAGGAAGGGAAACATATGGCTGTCTAGATGTTGTTGGAAAGGAGTTCCCATCATTCCTCACTATTGACTGTGCTGCACAAGGTTACTAGAAGTTGCAATACAATAAATACTTGAGGGGTGCACAAATCCCATCCCTGGAATAAAACACATTTGGCCCAATAGCAAATTCTAATAGTAGACAATTGCAACAGGGAAACTAGGCAGGCTAAGTGAAAAAACCAGAGTACTTTCCAGTAATCAAAAACTATACTCTCTTCTCTAGCAAAGACTGATGCTTGGGAAATGACGGACCTTCTGGACTAGCTTTAGCATTTCAAAAGAAGCCAAAGGTATTTAGTTCCAATAAACACTACAAACACTAGCTGTGAATAGGACAGAACATAGCCTTTACTCTTCGAGTTTAATATGGAAAATATAACCTTTAGCAAGAGCTATCAGGGACATGGTTCATCACTTAAAATCAGGGATAGGCAACCTTTTTGGGCCGGGGGCCGGGTTGCTGTCCTTCAGACAATGGGGGGGCCGAAGCACCAAAAATAAACAAATAAATAAATAAAAATTAAAATTAAAAAAATAATAAAAATTAAAAAAATATGCATGCACACTCTCTCAGCCCCAGAAAAGCCATGGCAAAACCCCTGTGGAGATTTTGCCAAGAAAACCTCAAGAACAAGTAATAACAACAATACTCAATATCATTATGGAAGGCGGCGGCGGCGGCGGCAGGACCAGACTTGGGCCGGTCCAAAGGCCTCGGGGGGCCGCATCCGGCCCCCGGGCCTTAGGTTGCCTACCCCTGCTTAAAATGTTTAAATTTGGCTTGCTAGCTGTCCTAGAAAGTATTTTTCATGGCAACTCATACTTGATCAATGGGTCCCTGAATAGTTTATTGTTTTAAATGCTCTGACACCACTTGATCTGCTCTAGTGCGTCAATGCGACAATGGCTGTTATTGTTGACTTCATGCCCTAGTATTGCCACCCACCCACACACCCCAATGTCCTGCACAATATTTTAAGAACATTTCCATATGCTTGTAAATGTCCAATTAGGGCTTCAGATTAAGGTTCTACACATCTTTTCTTCCAGCCTTTACCATCTGCCTGCTCAATAGATGCATGGATTTTCCCTTTCCCATTCTACCTCTAAATTTCTGTAGATTGACCAACTGTAGGGTAGCAGCAGCTGGAGGGTGCTGCATTAGCCCCTGCAGAACCCTGAAAGACAACATACTCACACCCATCTTTTCAATAAAATAACATAAAAATAAAATGTTTGAGGGGCGAATATTTTAAGGAGGAGGGATATTTTGAAGGGGATACTGTTTTTTGAGAGGGAGGAATATTGCTGAGTTTTTGAGGACCCATAAACTCTTTTAGGCCTGGGAGACGCCATTATTTAACAGGGTAATAAACAAAAACTCAATTTTTGGTTTGTGTGTGCATGTGCTTTCAAATCATCGACTCTATTTCATAAGGCTTTCTTAGGCAAGGAACACTCAGAGGCAGTTTTGCCAGTTCTTTCCACTGAAATAGGGCTAACAGGATCTGCTAGTCTTTGGTGGTCTCCCAGCTTCCAAGATCTGATAGGATCTAGTGCCTTTAGGGTAATTAGATCTTCGTTGTTGTTAACTGCCCTCAAGTCAACCCCAATTCAAGGGGACCCTGTCAATGAAACATCACCAGGCCTCCCTGTCCTCCCCTGCTCTGCTCAGGTCCTGCAAATTCATACCCGTGGCCTCTCTAATTGAGTTTATCCATCTAGCATGTGGTCTTCCTCACTTTCTACTTTCTGATCAATGTTTGATTTGAGGTACGGGAACTCTTTAACTATTTTGATTTCCTCATTGTCTAGGTTGAATGTATCTCATTCTTGTGTGGTCATTATTTTTGTTTTCTTTATGTTCAGCATTAAGTCTGCCTTTGCACTTTCTTCTTTAACCTTCCTTAATAATTGTTCCAAGTCTGTGATGTTTTTGGCTAGTAATATGGTGTCATCCACATTGCTGTTTGTTCCTCCTATCTTTACACTTCCTTCTTCTGAGTCTAAGCTTGCTCTTTGTATGAACATCCTGGTTAAAGAAATGCTTATCTGGGGCCCAAAAAGTTATCAAACCTGCCCCTCCCCAGGATGTTCTGAAAACTGGGATCGCTGAATGTAGACCACACACTCACCAGCCATGATCTACTGGTATTCCTTGCAGCTTTCATAAATATTCAGAGCTCCTATAATTTTACAGTTCCAGCAACATTTTTTCAGGAATCTTGTAACCATTTGTTGTTGTGTGCCTTCAGGTTGTTTTTCAGGAATCTTGTAACCATGTCTCACGTTTCAGACTTAAACTACTAGTTGTTCTAGTCTTTAATGAAAGCTTCTTTAAGCTAGTCTGCTGCAATTAGCAGTGCTGTTACCACCACATGACTCTTCAGCATTTTATAATGTAAGGGAGGAGTGGGAGTAATACAGCCCTCCAGATGTTGTTGGCTGCAAGTCCTAGCATCCTCAACCAGGAGAGCTGATGATGAAGAAAGCTGGAAGTCACAGTCTAACAGCATCTGATGAGCTGCTTGATTGCAACCTTGAGGTGAGGGCAACAGGACCATGAACAAGATGCATATAGCATAATACTATCATCATCATCATCATCATCATCATCATCATCATCATCATCATCATATTTATTTGTACCCCACCCCTTTGCATAGCAATCGAGGTGGCTTCCAACATAAAAATACAATACAGTAAAATCAGCACATGGTTGAATAAAATAACCTCTCAGTTTGAATGGGATTTACTCCCAGGTAAGCCATGGAAACCCACTGGCTGACCTGGGGCAAATCACACACTCTCAGCCACAGAGGATGGCAATGGCAACCCCCCCCAAGAAAATTGCCAAGAAAACCCCATGATAAGCTTGCCTTAGGGTTGCCATAAGTCAAAAACAACTTGAAGGCACACAACAACAAATTATGAATGTGTTTGTTTTTCAGGACAGCGTTTACCAGAAGTTGTAACTCTTAGGCAGAAAACTTTTGGACAATGCATTGCAGGCAACTGATGAAAATCTAAGTTCAAATAATCAATGAGTCATGAAATGTACAGGGAAACTTGGACCGGTGACTTGCCCTGTTTAGGTTTTACTTACCTGATCTGAAACAACATGAAAACAGGGGAATTCCAAGGTCGATCCCTTCCTCCATAGTTACTTTTCTCCCATGGAAAACAGTATCTCTGAACAGAAAACCACCTGTTCATATGGAGACTCTACACATAAGCAAGAGCTGAGACAGTCTCCCCACAAACTTCAACTTCTCATCTTCAGACATATTGGGGGAAAGTGTTGATGGAGGAGGCGCATGGAGCTAGGCATCCCCTGCTTGAATGTTGTTTCTAATTGGCAAAGTAACACATGAACAGGCTACTCTCTTTCAGCCTGACCAAAGACAGGATTCTTGAGATGATAAAGTAGGGAGGGAAAGAGCCAATGATGCTCCCTTGAACTCATGAAAGAAAGGCAGGAAATAACCAATAATAATAAAAATAGGTCAGCATATGTCAGAACCAGGTCTGAGTGTTGGACTAGGATGCTGGAGAACTAGGTTCGAATCCCTGCTCAGCCATGGTAACTCACTAGGTGTTGAGCAAGTCACACACTCTCAGCCTCAGAAGAAGGCAAAGGCAAACCCCTTCTGAACAAATCTTGCTGAGAAAATGATGGGAAAGGTTTGACTTAGGGTTGCCATAAGTCAGAAGCAACTTGAAGGCACATAACAACAAATTATGTTCCTAATTATTTCTCACTTTGAAACTTTAAGTCCCATTATTTAATAATCCTAGATTCCAAGATTCTTAAGGGGGGTTGCAGACTGCCAGAAATAGTGCAAATTGAGTCCACTTTAAGGGTTAGGGTTAGTGCTAGGGAATCATGGGAATTGTTTTTTTTCTGAGACATTGAGCCTTCTCTGTCAGAGAGCTCTGGTGCCACAATAAAATACAGTTCCCATGATTCCCTAACCCTAACCCTAAAAGTGGACTCAATTTGCACTATTTCAGGCAGTCTGCAACCTCCCTAAGATTCCTTGATATTTGTACAGAATCTGAATCACTGAAACTGCGAAACAGAGAGGCGTTATTATTATTTGCATATAACATTGATGGATTCTGTTTTCTCCTGCTGAAAAGACAAAACAGTTTACAGAAGAAAAATATTCAGACAACTGGTAAGGCTGGCTAGGCAGTACTTCTCAAACTTAGGTCCTCCAAACCTCAACTCCCAGAATTCCTGCTAGAAGGGACTTCTGGGAGTTGAAGTCCAAATTTTGGGGGACATTGGTGCAACAAGCACTGACAAAGCCAATCAAATGCTAAAGCTCTTTTATAGTCATGCATGAAGAAAGAAAGCATTTGGGGAAGGGACAGAATTACAACAGAAGACGAAAATGAAAGTGCATTAAAACTGGAAAGAAGAAGGAAGAGAATTAAAATTGGAAATAGGCAGAGAGAATGGAAAGTTACAAGAAAAAGGCTGGCATAGGAATCAGAAGTACGGTAATTACTGCAACCTATGAACGACAACTTCCAAATTCAGAAAGGTCAGTTCCCAAATACAAACTGACAGCAAAAATCCCAATAAAAGGCAAACTGAGCTCCTGAATAAGTGCTCCTGAAACAGCAGGTTTCTGGATTTAGTAAATGCCTATTTTCTTTCCCTTGCAATGTGTTTATTTGTTACGTGTATGTATTTCCTCCAATGAGCTCAAGGCAACATACATAGCCTCCCTTCTCCCCATTTGATCTTCACAATAACATTACTGTACTGTATTTGGTAGGCCAGGCTGGGAGAGAAGGAGAAAAAGTGACATACACAAACACACACAGACCCATGAGTTTCATGAACCAATGAGGAACTGAAATTGACTCCTCCTAGAGAACTAGAGTGCATCTACACTGGAGAAATAATGCATTTTGACACCACTTTGACAGCCATGACTCCATCCTACAGATTCCTGAGATCTGTAGTTTGGTGAGGCACCAGCATTTTCTGGCAGAGGAGGTAAAACTACAGATCCTAGGATTCCACAACCTGGAGCTACTGCACTTAAAGTGGTGTCAAACTGCATTATTTTCAGATGCACTAGATGCACTCCTAGTCTTGTGGGGAAAGGCAGGGTAAAAATAAAGGGATTAACTCATTGCATCACTCAAGAGCCACTTCCATCCTCTCTAAACATCACACCACACTGGCTGAAATATTTGTTTCCAAGGAGGCTACCTATTTCTTTGGGGTTCTTTCAGTGCATCCTTGCATAGCACTTCTGTGCCTGTCTCAGCTTCCGGTAGTGGACATTCATTCCTTCACTGGTCCCCCTTCCATGACTCTCCAAGGCTGCATCTGCACTGCAGAAATAATCTAGTTTGATGCCAGTTTAACTGCCATGGTTCAATGCTATGGGATTCCGGGAACGGTCGTTTGTTGTGGCATCATCAGAGGTCTCTGACAGAAAAGATTAAATGTTTCCCAAAAGGACAACCCCCAGAATTCGCATTGAGCTATGGCAGTTAAAGTGGTGTCAAACTGAATTATTTTTGCTGTGCAGATGCAGCCCAGATCAGAGAAGCCTCTGGGTTGCCTCAAGTCCCATGATAAGATATCCAATAAAAGGGAACAAGAGGGAGGAGATCTTTGGAGACCTGGGACTTCTGCTGAACTTCCTCCTGCAGCATCCCAACCTCTCCAACACCAGGCTGACCAGACAATATCCTCCTTTTCCAGGACATGCCCTACATTTCAAACTGGCTTTAGGACAGGATTTGGAGTTGACTGCCATGGTTGCCTTGGCCGATGACCTCCGTCTGAGCATCGACCGGGGTAGTGAGACCATGTTGGTGCTTTTAGACCTCTTAGCGGCTTTTGATACGATAGATCATAGCATCCTCTTGGATCGCCTGAAGGAGTTAGGAATTGGAGGCATTGTGTTGCAGTGGTTCCATTCCTTCCTCTCGGGTAGATCCCAGAGAGTGAGGCTCGGGGACAGTTGCTCCGCAAAAAAAGGAGCTTTCTTGCGGCATTCCTCAAGGCGCCATTCTGTCCCCGATGCTGTTTAATATATATATGACGCTGTTGGGAGAGATCATCCAGAGTCATGGGGCACGGTGTCATCAGTACGCTGATGACACCCAGATCTTTTTCTCTATGTCTCGATTGTCGGCCTTGAATTCTGATGGCGTCTCCTCTCTCAATGAATGCCTTAAGGCAGTAATGGGCTGGATGAGGAAAAACAGGTTGAGACTGAATCCAGACAAAATGGAGGTGCTCATGGTAGCGGCCCCGAAACTAGGAATAGGGATACAACCTCCAGTCCTGGATGGAGTCACACTCTCCGTGAAGGACTGTATTTGCAGTCTGGGGGTGCTCCTGGATCCGTCACTCCAGATGACCAATCAGGTGAATGCGATGGTCAGGAGCGCCTGTTATCAGCTTCGGCTGATACGCCAACTGCGCCCTTTTCTGGAAGTAAGGGACCTTGAGACTGTGGTGCACACACTAGTAACCTCCCGCCTTGATTTCTGCAACGCGCTCTACATGGGGCTACCCTCGTGCTTAGTCCGGAAACTTCAACTAGTATAGAATATGGCAGCCAGATTGGTTTCGGGAACATCAAGCAGAGACCATATAACACCGGTATTAAAGTCTCTCCACTGGCTGCCCATTAGTTTCCAGGCCCAGTATAAGGTGTTGGTTATTACCTTTAAAGCCCTAAATGGCTTGGGTCCATCCTATCTTCGGGACGGCCACCTCCCATACAATCCACTCTGCATACTCCGGTCCTCTGGGAGGAATTTGCTGCAGCTGATAAAAACAAGGCTGCCTGCAACCTCCCAGAGGGCCTTCTCGGCATCTGCTCCCAAATTATGGAACGGCCTTCCGGATGAGATCCATCAGATTAAGACCTTAAGCAGCTTTGAAAAGGCTGTCAAGACGGATCTCTTCCGGCAGGCCTTTCCTGACTAGATTTCCCAGCCTCAGAAGTCTCCTCATCTCTTCCTCTCCCACCTTTGGCTGCAATCGCTGCTTTGTCTGATATTGTTTGTTTGTTTGTTTGTTTAAGGAGTTGTGTCTATTCTGATGTTTTAATTAACATGTTTTTAATGGTAATATTGGTTTAATACTTTTTAAGGGGTGGGAGGGTTTGGGGATTTTTTGGATTGTATTTTAATATATTGTATGGGATTTTAACTGCTGTAAGCTGCCCCGATTGTTTGCCAGAGGGGCGGGATACAAATAAAATTATTATTATTATTATTATTATTATTACATTCCTACCTTCTGTCCTGGAAGGACCCCAAAAAGCGTCCTCCCCTTTGAGCCAGGGCTAAGAAAGAAGCCTAGATGGATATTTCTAGGAGGGTTTTGAGCTTTTCTGTGGGGACCAGACACGTCCTCCTTTTCTAGGACGCGTCCTACATTCCTGCCTTTCCATCGGGGGGGGGGGTGTCCCCAAAGTGTCCTTCCTTTTGAGCAGGATTCAGAAGCATGCCTTGACATTTCTAGGAGGGGTTTGAGCTTTTCTGTGGCAAACGGGGGGGGGGGGAAATCAGAACCGTCCTCCTTTTCTAGGACACGTCCTATATTCCTGCCTTCCATCCAGCAGGGGATCCCAAAAGAGTCCTCCCTTTTGAGCCAGAGAGAAGTCTGTCTTGAGCTTCCCTGTGGCCTCCTCCTCCTCCCTCCTTCTTGGAAGGTCCTCCATTCCGGGGCGCCTTGTCCTCCTTGTCCACCTGGTCAGGGCCCTCCCTGGCTTTGGTCCTCCACGCACTCACTCACCCTCCGGACTGGGGCTGCCCTCCATCGCCGGCCTCGGAAGCTGCGCCGAAGGAAGGAGCGGGAGAGGATGAGGGCCGCCGCCATGGCTGGGAGCCGGGAGCCGGGAGCCTGCCTGGGACGAGCGCAAATCCCCCGGAGCTCCTCCTCGCCATCTGGGCACCCAAAGCAGGAGGAGGACGAGGAGGACCAGGACTTCCTCCCCGTGGCCACAGGAGGACCGAGAAGGGGGGGAAAACCGGACGCGTCCTCCTTTTCCCGGGCGCGTCCTCCATCCCAGCCTTGGCTCCATTCCACAAAGGTCCTCCACATTTTGAGCAGCACTTAGAAGAAGCAAGGGTTGACGCTTCTGTAGTACAGTATAGGAGGGATTTTGATATATATATATATATATGTATATGTATATGTATATGTATATGTATATATTGACATAGATAGATAGATATATGTCTCATCCAGGATGCTAAGCAGGGACAGCCCCGGTTAGCACTTGGGTGGGAGACCGACTAGGAATCTGTACATTCTCCCTTGAAGGGAAGGACTAAAACAAATGACACTACTGTATTTGCTCATAGATAAATCATACTTGCCCATAGGGAAACATTGGGCAAGTCATATATATATATATATATATATATATATATAGGAATGTCCTCCATTTGTCTTGGAAGGTTCTATTTATGTACATATTTTGGGGGAGTGAAAGGTGCCTTTGTCCTCCTTGGCGTGGAGGACATCACCTGCTCCACCCTGAAGCCCCCCCCCCCCCCAAGACCAATGGAGGACCTTTGAGCAACTTCAGAGAATGGAAAGCCACCAACAGCACCTCCTCCTCCTCCTCCTCCTAGTAATGGCAATCCTTGCTTTTTGTTGGCCAGGCTCCAAAAGGGAGGACACTTTTGGAATCCCCGCAATCGATGACACAGGAGGCAGAAACGGAGGGCGCGTCCGGCAAAAGGAGGGCGGCTCAAAACGACCACAGCAAAAGCTCACAATCACTGCTAGAAATAATATAAATGCGTGCAAAAGGGAGGACACTTTCGGAAGACACACAAGACAAACCTACCTGGGCAGAAGGCTGAGAATGGAGGGCGCGTCCGGGCAAAGGAGGACGCGTCCGGGATGCGGTCCTCAAAGGCTGTGTGTGTGTGTCTCCAAGATCCTCCTGCAAAGGGGGGGGGGGAGAGGGAGGTCTGCCTTGCCAAGCCCTTTTTACTCACCCTCCGCTGCAGTGAAACCAAGGCAAGGCAGGCAAGGCGTCGGCGCCTCGGAGAGCGGAGAAAGGGGCCCCTATAAGGCAGGCTTCCCTCCTCCGCTGCCTCCGCCTCCCGACCCGGCTCCCATTGGCCGCCACAAAGGAAGGAAGCCCCGCCGGAAGGGAAGCGAGAGGGCGGGCAGAGAGCTTCTCCTGCTGAGAGAGGGCTGGTGGGAAAAGGAAAAGAGGGATGCTAAGCAGGGACAGCCCCGGTTAGCACTTGGGTGGGAGACCGACTAGGAATCTGTGCCTTCGCCCTTGAAGGGAAGGACTAAAACAAATGACAGCACTGTGCTTGCTCATAGATAAACCATAGGGAAACTTTGGGCAAGTTATGTTTTTCTATGGGCAAGTAATTCCCAAATGTTTCCCTATATGGGCAAGTAATTCTCCAATGATTCTCTATGGGTAAGTCATGTTCCTCTATGGGCAAGAAATTCCTAATGATTCCCTATGGGCAAGTATTCTCCAATGATCCCCTGTGGGCAAATAATGTTTCTCTATTGGCAAGTAATTCCCAATGTTTCCCTATGGGCAAGTATGTTCCAGTGATTCCCTATGGGCAAGTCATGTTTCTCTATGGGCAAGTAATTCTCCAATGATTCCCTATGGGCAAGCCATGCATCTCAAGAAATTTCTAATGATTCCCTATGGGCAAGTATACTCTGATGATGCCCTATGGGCAAATAATGTTTCTCTATGGGCAAGTAATTCCCAATGTTTCCCTATGGGCAAGCCATCTTCCTCTATGGGCAAGTAATTCCCAATGTTTCCCTATGGGCAGGTTTGTTCAAATGATTCCCTATGGGCAAGCCATGCTTCTCTATGGGCAAGAAATTCCTAATGATTCCCTATGGGCAAGTATACTCTGATGATTCCCTATGGGCAAATAATGTTTATGGGCAAGTAATTCCCAATGCTTCTCTATGGGCAAGTAATTTTCCAATGATTCCCTATGGGCAAGCCATGTTTCCTATGGGCAAGTAATTCCTGATGATTTGCCTATGGGCAAGTCATGTTTCTCTATGGGCATGTAATTCCCAATGTTTCCCTATATAGGCAAGTATTCTCCAATGATTTATGGGCAAGTCATGTTTCTCTATGGTCCTGGAACAGATCAATCCTGAAATCTCATTGGAAGCAAAGATGATCAAATTGAGGCTGTGGTACTTTGGACACATCATGAGAAGGCAGAGATCACTAGAAAAGTCAGCAATGCTAGGAAAGGTAGAAGGTAGAAGAAGGAAAGGAAGATTGCATGCCAGATGGATGGACTCATTCAGAGAGATCATGGATTTTTGCAAGAATTTGCAAGACCTGAATAGTGGAGGACAGGGGGTCTTGGACAGGTCTCTCCCACAGAGTCACCTTGATTCGGGATTGACTTGAGGGCAGCTAACAACAGTAACAATGTTTGGGAACCACTGCCATAGATTGTTGATGTCCCTTCTTCTTATCTTTCTCCTTCTTCCATGCTTAAACCTGCTCTATGTATGATATTTTCTGCATACAAGTTGAACAGATGGAGTGATAAAATGCCGCCATTGATTAGACTGGAAACTGCAGTCAAGAAATCAGAAGAAGATTAGGAATGGGAAGGGCTGCCATGAAAGAATTAGAAACATCATAAAGTGTAAAGATATACAGCTGAACACGAAAGTTAGCATCATCCAAGCCATTGCATCATCATATACAGATGTGAGAGCTGGACAATGGAGAAAGCAAATAGGAAGAAAATTAATTCATTTGAGATGTGGTGCTGAAGAAGAGTGCTGAGGATCCCATGGACAGCCAAAAAGACAAAACACATGGGTCCTAAAGCAGGTCAAGCCTGAACTCTCTCTGGAAGCCAAGATGATTTAATTGAGGCTGTAATAAGAACTTGACCCTGTGGAAATTATAATTAGCTCAAAAATAATAAGTAGGATTGGGACCCAATGTGTACAGGGAGAGGGAGGGAAGAACCTTTGCAGAGACAGCATTCCCCCCCCCCCCCCAAAGAATAGTACTTTTATTAAGGGAGAAAAATAAATCAAGCACACACATGCACACAGAGGATACATGAAATCTGTAAGAAAGGTTTCACACACAAAATAGTTACCTAGAAACTCTGCACTTCCTGTAGAAAAATGAACTCAGCTGCTTGCTTATGGAGTGAAGTTGTGTTGGAGACAGTGGAGGGATACTGGTTAGGAATTTTAGGGAGGGAGGAAGATCCCCCTTCCCTTCCAAAACCAGCTCACAGAACACAGATTTTGGAGATCTTAATATAGTCTGAAAATAACCTGGAGCGAAGATTGATTATTGTATAGGATGTCTTTGAGGTAGACAATTTTCAAAGAGAGGAGATGAACTTGTTGATGTTATCTCATTCTTAGCCAGACACATCCTGATTGTAAATCTCTGTCTCTGGAATTCAGAGGGTGTAAATGTCCTGCTTTGCAGCTCCTAAGCCTAGACCTTTTGATCTGCAAATTGTTGTAGATGCAGATGTGACCTTTCAGGTGCCTATGTGAAGTGCTCGCTTCGGATCCACGGCAGTTGGGTTTCTCCAGTTTAGGGCCATGGGAGGAAACTCACAAAGGGGTTTTTATATTAAAACAATTATTGTAACAAGGCTGTTGTACTTTGAACACATCATGAGAAGGCATGACTTATTAGAAAAGATAAAATAATGCTAGGAAATGTAGCAGGCGGTAGAAAGAGAGGAAGACTAAATGCCAGGTAGATAGACTTTGGTCCAAAACACACTGCAGAAATAATCCAGTTTGAGACTGCTTTAACTGCCCTGGCTCAATGCTAGGGAATTTTGGGAACTATAGTTCTATGAGACATATAGCCTTCTCTGTCAGGGAGCTCTGATACCACAATAAACTACAATTCCCAGGCTTCCCTAACAGCCAGGGCAGAAAGCTGTTTCAAACTGGATTATCTCTGTAGTGTGTTTTGGACCTGTCAGGGAGGCCATGGCCTGAGCCTACCAGACCTGAGCAGAGATGTAGAGGATAGGCGGGCTTGGAGACATCTCATTCACAGGTTTGCGATGAATCAAGGTCAGCTCAAAGACAGCTAACAAGAAGAAAACCCTAAGAAATTAATGGGGTTGCCATAATTTGACAGGCAACTTGAAGGTTCACGCACATACACACATGGGGTGTATCCACACTGCAGAAATAAAGCATATATCAATTACTGGAGAAGTCTGATCTTGCCTCTGTAATACATGCCTTGGCTACATCTCATTTAAATTACTGTAATGCACCGTACATGGGCCTATCTTTGAAAAGTGCCCAGAAACTTCAGTTCACTCAGAGAACTGCACTCAGATTGTTGGCTGTAAGAGCTGGCTATAGAGAGTGCATAATTCCCTTGTTGCCACAGCTCCACCAGCTGCCGATATATTTGCAGGCAAAATTCAAATATGGCTTGGGTCCAGGCTGTTTGAAGTACCGTATCTCCCTTTATGAGCCCATTTGAGCTCTGAAATATTCTGGAGGGGCCCTTCTCTCTGTACCACCATCTTCTCAAGCTCCTTTGGTGGGAATAATGGAGAGGGTCTTCTTAGTGGCTGCTCCTAAACTTTGTAGCGTCCTTCCTAGAGAGGCCAGGATGGCTCTTTCCTTGCTCGCCTTCTGCCAGCAACTTAAAACATGATTTTCCCATCAAGTTTTTAGCAACTAAATGGGATGAGTTTTCAAGGGTGTACTGTGCTGTTTTATGATTTGTACTGTATAGTTTTTTATTATTTTAATAATGTTTTTAAATTTATAAATTGTTTAATTGCCCTTTAAATATTTTTAATGTTTTCATTGACGCTTATGAATAGTCTTTTTAATCTGTATTGTTTTTAAATATGTTGTAAGTCACCTTGAGGCCCCTTATTGGGAGAAAGATGAGATATTAAGGAATAAATAAATAATACATTGGATTGTGTAACAAATTACCGGTACTAGTGACAAAAACAACAAAAATGAAGCAATCGTTACTGAGATTCAGAACACATGAAATTGCTATGTTGGTACTTATTAAATGGAAGAAGGTATTCTCATTGCCTGCTTGGTTATTAGGATTACTAATGAAGTTGGCTTTGGTATCTCTCACTCTTTAAGAAGAAACTTTCTGAGGACTTTATCACATGCGGCTTGAACAGTGGAAATAGAGCAGGATAGTAGTTTTTGTGGATGTACATGACACTGTGACTGTCCAGTAGCTGGACTGCTGTCCATTACTGACGCATTCTTTCTCATTGATAGGTAAAGCCTGTCAATGCCTCCCAATCCCACTGTTTTTCCACTTTGATTTATGTGTGATATGTTCTTCCCGAAGCATATGCATCGTGTGGTGCAAATGGGTGTGATTCTGCCCTTCTCCTCTTCCCCCACTTTTCCAAAGCAGTCTGCTTTTGTTTTTTGTTTTCTGATTTTTTCTCTTTTTATTTAATGGATTGCCATGATCATGCAATTGCACTGAAAATAAAAATAAATGAAAATAAACACAGACCAAAAGGTATGCAGGAAGGGCATATGGAAGGGAGATGGGGCTATGGAGGCTGGTATTTGGAAGACAGAGGCCAGGAAGACTATCACATGGGGGAAGCGGGATTTAAGCCAGTATTTAAAAAAGCATTTTCCCAGCAAAGTTGCAAGATCGTGGCAAAGATTTTCAGACACATCATGATTAGAAAGGACTTATCCCAGAAAGAAACAAGAACGCTCCAGCAACAAACCATTCACGGTGAAATCCTGTGAAAGGTTTGTTGCTGGAGCATTCCTGTTTCTTCCCAGGATAAGTCCTCTCTAAATGTGACGTCGTCTGAAAATCTTTGCCACGATTTCACGACATTGCTGGGAAAATGCCTTTTTAATTCTGGCTTTTCCTGGCTTTTCCCCAGTGTGATAAAGTCCCAGGTCAGAAGCAGCACCATGGCAGTTTGGAAGAGTTTAGTATAATAACTGTCCCTAACCCAGTATGTTTGCATTTCCTAGAGCATCTGCAAATGTGGTGCCTTAGGAGCCTGGTGTGATAAAGTCTGGCAGTTTACATTGCCTCTCACCTTCAAAAGAGAAGCTCTTTCTCCCCTAACAGAGTTAAACAGAAACTCTTTGAGAATGTATGCTGCATAGTAGGAAAGGTACTGTGGAACCTAAAAAGATGCAGAGCAAAGGCAAATAAGCTTGCTTTACAAAATGAAAGTCTTCCCCCAAAGGGGAGAACAACACAGGATGTAGATTCTGGCGAAGAAAATTGAAGTTGTCAATAAGGCAAGAGAAAAAAAGCACAAGAATGACATCTTGCAAAAATGCACACAGAAAGCCTGGAAAGGAGCCTGAACCAATAGGTGACTAGGGAATGAATGGAAAATAGAAAGGTTAGGGAGGAGCTGAATAAATGATCTGCATCTTTTGCATTGCAGAAAATGAAGGACACATACCTGTGGCCCTTAGTGATTTTTAAAAGGAGTGAGTCGGGCCTGAACTGAGTCAAACAGAACTAACAGGAGCTAAATTTATGAGCTATATTAATATGAGAGAAATGTATGAGTTGAACTAATAAAGAGAAAAATCAAATGTGTGGGTGGCATGTATCTTAGAGCTTGTAATGGTGACATTTCTGATCTTTTTAAAAGGCTGCAAATGTGTCCTTAAAAGTGGCCTACTTATAAAAGGTAGAATTCAAAGACGTAACCATGTTAGTCTGGAAAATTTGTCTCAAAGGTGCTACGAAATCCCTTTGCATATTACTAATAAAGAGAATGATAAAGAAACAATATAACACTCATCTTTAAAAAGGGCTAGAAGGCAGTCTGGGAAACTGCAAAGTTGTCCAGGTGAGCTAGCTTTATGTGTGTTCTTTAAAAATAATAATATAAAAGATATGAATGGAAAAACATGTCCTCTTTTGAAGAAGAATTAGAATCAGAATGGCTTTTGTAGGATGATGACTGTCTCACAGACATTGGCAAGACTTCTGACAATGGAAAAGGCTGATTCAGTAATTTGTATTCTTTGAAATGATTTGGAAAGATTTTTTGTCAAAAACACAGCTGTCATGGGATGAGAGGGTGAATCTTTTTGGTCTGATAACTAGATAAAGAAGAGGAAGCTACAAGGAGTCAGTAAGCTCTAACAATGAATTCCCATGAGGATCTGCATTTGAGTCTTTAAAACTTGTTTATAAGTAATCTAGTAGTGAGAACTAAGTTTGTTGATCACACCAGCATTTTACAGGAGAATGAAAATTGTTTGAAGTAGTCTGCTCCAAAAGGCACTTTCTAAACTAGGCAAAAGGAATAGCAAATTCCATTTTAGGTATGGAAGTGTAAAATTATTATGCATAACAAGGCAAAGAATCAACACTTCATGTCACATAGAGTTTGAAATAGCAGTGAGTAAATGGAAAATATATTTTGGGAGTCTGGTCCATGGCTCTATGAAAAGACTGATGTGGCAAATGTTTTAAAAAATCTATCTTGGAATTCATTAGTAAATTTCATAATGTAAATCTGTGGTGTAGTCACACTTGGAAAATTGTGAACACCTATGGTTTCTCTATTTCAGAATGGATCCTAAAGAGCTGAAAAAGATGCAGAGAAAGGCAACCAGTATGATTGGGTCCAGAATGTTAGAATAGCCAGAATAATTTAGTTTAGAATAAGAGAATAAGGAGAATATGGTATACATTTTTTTAAAAAATGTGTAAAGTCTGAAGAAAGAGAAGACAGTTTTTCTTCTCCTCCTTTTATAACATTGGAACCAGAGGTTACCCTATTAATCTAGTAGGAGTGTCAATATTTTTTTTTTTTAAAAAAAGTAGCTTCTTCACTTGAAATATAATTTAATGATTGGAATTCATTGCTACAAGCTGTGGTCCTGGTCACTGGTATATACTACTTTAGAGTGGGGTTAGATAAACTCATGGAGGGTAAGTAGTTATCTTTAACAAGTTCTTTTTCTAATAAAGCCATAACAACATGTACAGTATTACTGTAACTCAGAGGCAGGAATCATGTGGCCTTCCAGCTAATCGACTGCAGCTTCCAGCATTCCTCACCATTGGCTCAGTTGGCCAGGGTTGCTGGAACCATATGATTCTCACCTGCTTGTAAAGCTATACAGTTACTTTCAAGCTTTACCTTTCAAATTTACCTGCATAGTTACATAGATGTGGCCTCACTAAATCGTGGAGGAGGAAAATGAAATGGTTCAAGTGCTGGTTTGTGCTATATTGTCGTTTTCTGCAGTCTCTCACTTTGATGTGGGTGTTGAGATAACAACAAATTAAGATGAGAGGAGCATGTGTTTGACATAGGATGTTATCACATGGGGAGTCGCGGGGAGAAGGTGGAAATAAACGGGACGAGCGGAAGACTTTAATCTACGGGATTTGTCCCGTTCCACCTCGTCTGATAACTAAATTCGAATTTAAAAGGGGGTTAATTCGAACAAAAACCTGATCTTTTCAAATCCTCAAAAATCCCGAAAATGAAAAGATCAGGTTTTCGTTCGAGTTAACCCCCTTTTAAATTCGAATTTAGTTATCAGACGAGGCAGAACGGGACAAATCCCGTAAATTAAAGGCTTCTGCTCATGCCCGTTTATTTCCACTTTCTCTCCGTGACTCCCCGTGTGATAACGTCGATAGGTTGGCTACGTTACCTCTTTTGCAGACCTGTGTTTGAAAGGCTGCCTGGTGTCCTTCATTTGATGACTATTGTATCCTGTTGGAAGATTTTTGTATTCTCTTTCCTCCTCCTTAGATAGATAGGGATTTCCTACATGCGAACGCTCTCTCTCTCTCTCATTCAAACTAACCTTGTGATTTAGGCCACTCCCTCTTTGGGATTAACAGACATTCTCACCAAAGATTTTCAACAACTATATGTTTTCCATCTCCTTCTTCTCTCAACTTTGGAAAGATGGTGAGATAAAGATTTATTTTTACCTGAACTATTCACTAGCTAGAATAGGATATAGCTTTTATGTATATATAGATTAAAGCTGTTAGTAAACTTTTGTTTTAAACTATAAGCTATGTGTTGTTTTTGAGTCAGTCTCAGTTCTTAGGGAAGCATAGGGCCTCTGCAGACTGGCCCAAAGGGCTGCCTGGAGGCAGGGATGGGGCAGGGTAGCTGCACGCTAGCCGCCCCAACCGCACGCCGATGCTGTCCTGATGCCATTACGCACGGCACATGCCGTCAGGATGCCCTCCTAGCACAGCGTTCTGACATGCTGCGCCGGAAAGGGTGCTGAAGAGCCACTCGCTGGCTCTTAGAGCAGCCTTTTGCCGCCCCTAAAAGGGAGGATTGGGGCTGTGGTGTGGGGCTGCTGCAGCCCCGATCCGCCACTTCCCAGGGCGGCTCTGTGCCGCCCATCTTCGGTCCCCCATAGTTGGATAAAGGCACATATCTGCTACTCTGCTGATTTAAAGCTAGACCCTAACAGGATTGGCTTTGACATTTTTGATATTTCAGTATTTTTGTTTCCATACCAAAGGCTGAAGCCTTAGGAAACTTAAATTACCCTACATATCCAAGTTTGATTTAAGGAGGGAACTGTCAGGTAGTGAGACTGGTACCCAAACATTCCTATTGACAATGACCATCTAGCAGGTGGAGAAATACAGTTAAATTATATTCAAATTATAAAAATATTTCTAATTTTGTGGCTGTGCTTTTGGTAATTTTGCTAATTTTGGTATTGTGTACTTAGCTAGCTTAATTTTGTACTGCAGGCCAATTACTTTTTGCAGAAAAGTAACTTATGTAATTAATCTTGAGAAACAATGCAATAGTAACTGGCTTCTTTTTAGTTTTTAGATATGTTACTAGCTAATTACTTTGTAACTGTAACTTCAAGCTTTTGGCTTTTTGCAGCAAGTTGGGAGACTCATGTGTGCTTTCTGCTATTCCTGCTTTGTGTAGATTAGCCATCCACAGCTTAATACTTCCCAGATGTTTTAGACTATAGCTCCTTCCCCATATGGACAACAGTCCAGAACACTGGGAGATATAATCCAAAACACCTGGAAAGGCACCAGATTGGGACAAAATGCTGTAAATCATCCAACTGTTTGCCTGCTATTTATCTATAATTTACTGACTGCAGTTCAATATACCCTATTGTTCCCATTTGGTGTGGTTGTAAAAACTGGACAGTGAAGAAAGCTGACGGGAAGAGAATCAACTCACTTGAGATATGGTACTGGAGAAGAATTCTGCAGATATGTGGACTGCTAAAAAGACAAATATATGGGTTGTGGACCAAACCAAGCCTGAACTCTCCTTAAAAGCCAAGATGACTAAACTTTGGCGATATCATGAAAAGGAAGCACACCAATCAAGGAAGCCATGTTCCTGAGTCTTCAAGATCTGAGCAGGGCGGTTGATGATAGGGGGACCTGGAGGTCTTTCATTCATAGGGTTGCCATAAGTCGAAGTCAACTTGACAACCATTAACAGCAAAACAGCAATGTAAATATCTACATGAAATATGCTACATCAACACTACACACTGCACAACAAGTGCCAATGAGTTGGTGCCATTGTGTGATGCGCAACCACAATGGGCAATGTTGCTGTGATTGCAACTTCCACCACTTTCAGTAGCATATCTCTGTTTCACTATGGTGAATAAGCTTTTGGAGCTCAATTTACACATGTGTATGTCACTGCAAGGATGCCAGTCACTGACTGTCAATAAATAATCCATAAGTTGTTCAACAAGTACCAATTTATCTCTGTTTACATGTGTACCATGATAAAAAAAATTGATACCTCCACATTGGACATTTACTCCAGTCAACTATGGGGGGATGCAGACGGGCGGCTTTGGGCTGAGGCTGTCAGATGTGTTGGCCCCAATGGAGGATTGGGGCCGAGGCTGCCAGATGTGTTGGCCTCAATCCTCTCTTTTGCCGGCCCGGAAAAGAGTGGCAAAATGCTACTCCTTTCAGAGCCGGCAAAAGGGCGCCCTAAGAGCTGCCGTGCAGTTCTTTGGCGCCCCTTCCGGCGCAGCGCTTCAAAAGTGTAACGGCGCGTGTTGTCAGGACGTCTTCAGGGAGGGCTTGAGGCGGCTGGCGTGCGGCTGCCCTTCCCCATCCCTGCCTGCAGGACGCCCCAAAAGGCCCATCTGTAGAGGTCCTATGACTAGGTTAGCAATTGTCAGCCAAAGGATATTTTCTTTAGCCACCCCTGGACTCTGGAATCACCTGGCAGGAAAGATTCAACAGCTGAATATACTGTTCAGATTTAAAACAGCTGTAAAGACCAGACTCTTCTGGCAGGCCTGTCCAGATGATTTTTACACTGTAAATTTTAAATGATGCATTTTATAATGTGGATTGTTTTAATATGTATGTGTCTTATTTGTTCTTTTAAACTGATGAGTATGTTTTAACTGATGTTGTGTATTTAATCAGTTGTTGTTTCCCACCTCCATGAGAAGAACTGGTAAGAAAGAACAACAACAACAACAACAACAACAACAACACAAGTTAAATCTACTTCAGTAACACAACAAATTGTGGAATGTCAAAGGAGAACAAATATTGCAACAAGGCACTGTATATGGAAACTTCTACTGGCAACAGAAATCTGCAGTGAAAGTTGAAGAGCAGATGACAGAGGACATAGCAATATGAACAGAAGTTCAGTGAAGATGTTGAGAGCCAGCATGGCATAGTGTTTTAAGAGTTGGACCATACTGCCAGAAATAATGCAACTTGAGTCCACTTTAACTGTCCTGGCTTAGTGCTAGGGAATAATGGGAATTGTAGTTTTTTGAGACATTGATCCTTCTCTGTCAGAGAGCTCTGGTGCCACAATAAACTACAGTTCCCATGATTCCTTAGCACTGAGCCAGGAGAGTTAAAGTGGACTCAAGTTGCATTATTTCTGGCAGTCTGTAAAGGCCCTAAGACACAACAAGGCCAGGGTTTGAACCCCTGCTCAGCCATAGAAACTTATTGGGTGACCTTGAGTTACAATAACATCAACAACAAAGGGCCCATTCACACTACAAAATAAGTCGGTGTGGAAACTGAGCTATTTCAAGGTTGTTCACACTGGGACCAAGTAGACTTGGTGCAGTGGGGGGGGGCCCTCTGGCAAAAAGCCTGGTGCTTTTAGTACCGATGCATTTTCAGCTTCTTTTCAAAAGAACTGGTCTTTTATTATCAGCCGCAAATGGAAAATTACTATCGATTCAATTTGGAGCACAGGAAGGGAGGGGTTAATGTGCAGGGGGCAGATCATGCCCAACTTTTTGCTCTATCCCTGCTAGCCAAGTGCCATTGTTTTTCCCTCTTGGCACTCGGTTGCAGGAGTGAAAAAAGCAGCTCCAGAAATGCAGTGGATTCAAACTTCCTGCGCTTTGGAAAGTGGTCTCTTTAAAGCGCAGCCCCGCTTTTTCTTCTCTTCTGCTGGTGATTAAGGGGCCGAACAGATGGTCCCTAAGGGGCCGTCTCCCACCACCCCTTTCCTTGCTGGATCAGGGCCATGGCAACTGCATGCCGCAGCCCCGATCTGGTGGTTTGCCACTTTAAAAAGAGCTGGCAAGTGCTGCTCCTTTTTAGAGAGGCAAAAAACTGCCCTTGCTGCTGTGGCAGCGGCTTTTCAGTGCTCCTTTGGTGCAGCGTGTGTGAACACTGTGCCAAGGGAGTGCCCTAATGCCGCCTGCTGTCTGGTTGGGTGGGTGGCGTGACCATGGGGTTGGGGTGGAGTTGGGGTCACCAAATAGCCCAGCTGGCGTGCGGTTGCCATGCCCCCACTCCATCCCAAGGCCGGCCCTTTTGGCCAGTCTGTACAGCCCCTTAGTCCCCTTATCAGCACTGATGGCTGATTCCCAGAGCTCACCAAAGCTAGAGAAAGAGTTCTTAGACAGTTCACTTAAAAAAAAATTGACAGCTTATGCATGTTATTGCTATTGCACAGAGTAGACAGCACCTTATAATGATAATAATAATAAATTATTTATAGCCCGCCCAATCACAAAGAATCTGGGCGGGTTACAACAATAAAAATATGTAGAGTACAATAGAATTAAAAAATTAATCCCTTCCCACCCACCCCCTCCACCCAATGCTAAAATTACAATTAAACAAACATTATTTAAAAACCAAAAATACAAAAGTTTAAAAAGGAAGATAATTGGCAGACAGAGCGACGTAGATCACTTTGTGCAGGGAGAGGAACTAACCTTTAAATGCTGGTGTCATCAGTGTGACAAAGATACGACAGAAGGGCTTGCCATCACCATCCTTGGAGGCTGAGAGAGTTTGACTCTCCTCAAGGTGAACCTATCCTAGGGTTTCTTGGCAAGGGATGTTCTGAGGGGCTTGCCATCACCATCCTCCGAGGCTAACGGGGGGGTGGGGGGAGGGATTTGCCCAAACAGTGTGACGTAGATACACATAATTTGATTGACAGTTTAAAAAATCCCGAAAACAATCAAAATGGCAGCTCCATTTTAAATTGATACAAATGGTAATGTGAACGTCAACAGGGTTAAATTGCCATGGAGATATTTGATCGGGGTAAACATAGTGGGAACTTTGATTCGGTATTGCATCATCAAATCTCTCCGGATCTACTCAGTACAAAAATGCTAGTGTGAATGCACCCAGAGATATATGCTGTTGTCCTTGCTTTTTAATTTGTGCTCCTAGAACAACTCGAAAGAAGTATCTGTTGATTCAAATGATCTGCATCATTCTTAATGGAGAGATTATCAATAACCTCTGATGTGCAAACAATATGTTGTTGCTAGCTGACAATTTAGATGGTCTGTGAAGATAAAGTGTGTGAAGTAATTATTATGTTAAAAAGTTTTAAAAAACAAGCTCATGGTAATAGAATTCAAAGATATAGCTGTGTCAGTCTATATAATTAGTATTAATTGTAGATAGATTCTGCAGCACTTTAAGGTAGATAGATAGTATTAATTGTAAATAGATTCTGCAGCACCTTAAAGATATACACCAAACCTTAAAGGTGCTGCAGAATCTATCTACAATTAATATTAAATTATACAGACTAACACGGCTATATCTTTGAATTCTATCGCTATGGAAAGCACCCAGTTTAGCCGAATGGAGTGGAAATCCATCAACTTCTTTAAGAAACTTGCCCAGGTACAGACAGACATTTTCTTTCTCAACAAATGTAAGCAACAAGGTGTCTTAAAGGTGCTGCAGAATCTATCTACAATTAATACAAGTTCATGGTAATTAGTAAAAAGAAAGTAGCCAATAAAATGTAGTTATAGATGCAAAATGAAAGTGGGATGTACTAGGTAACATAAATATCTTGGAATGAACAGTAGGGTTGTAATCCTGTAATATAAACTAGAAAAGTGATGGCCTGGGGTAGCTTTTTTTAAAGGTGAAAAATATAATGTGCTGCAGAAACTTAAAACTGACCTTGAGAATGTGCTTTGTACAGTGTTACACTATATATTTCCAGCTCGACTGCATGGCATAATATTACAGACTTTAACACAAATTACCATTAAAACAGAGAGAAAGCTTTTGAAATGTGGATTTGCCGCAGCATGTGAAGAATTTGCTAGACCAAATGCATGACCAATGAAGTATTAATTTTATTTATTCTAAGTACTTCTGTATCATTTCCTAGACCATGGCTCCCAAGGCAATGAACATATTGAATTAAAATAACACAAATATAAAAACATTTTTTCCAAAAATGTTGAAATACTCTTTCAAAACACCTAAAAGCAGTCTACAAACAACCCTAGAATGTAATTTTGAAACAGTTAAAACAACAATTTCAAAACACTGAATGCCACGCAGAACAGCACTGTTTTGGCTTAAAACTGGAAGCTTAAAACGGATTGGGACAGCCTAACTTCCTTGGGTAGGGAGTTCCACATTGAGATGCTGCCCCAGAAAAACTCCTCTTACTTTTACCCAGCAATCTAACTTCTCAAGATGTTGGGACATGCAACAGGGGCCTCCTCTGAAGATCTCAAATTTTGGGGTCATATGGGAAGATGTGATCTTTCACATATCTTAGTGCTATGTCATTTAGGACTTTGTAGGTCAAATAATAATAATAATAATAATAATAATAAATAAATAAATAAAATTTATTTATACCCCGCTTAAATGAAGACAATCTAAGCGGCTTACATCAGTTAAAACCCCATACAACAAAATTCATACCCCAACCCACCCCCCTTAAAACAGTATTAAATGACAAGATAATTAAAACAGGAATATAAACATTCCAACACAAATAAAACAAACATGAAAATATAAAAATATAAAAATAAAAAATATAAAAATAAAACACCAGCATGTTGAGAAGCAAATTGGAAGCCAGGGCAGTTCTTGCAGAATTGGTGTTATATGGTTTCTAAAATGCACACCTGACATTAGTTTGGCTGTTACATTTTGCACAACTGGAGCTTCCAAACATTTTTCAAGGCCAGACCCGTGTAGTATTAAAGAGAATATACAAAGACTCAAGAGATCATAAAACACATAAAATGCAGGAAACTAGACTATTTCAGTCATATAATGAGACATGAAAAAACACTGATTGTGACAGCTGATTATCAAAGGTAAAATAATGGGAAAGAAATGTAATTAGAACATCTTGGCAGAAATATCTTAGAGAATGATTTAGACACAGTGCAGCTTCTTCTTCTTCTTTTTAAAATAACCATTCTCAAAACAAGTTTAGTCATGATGATTTATAATCTCTGGGAGGAGAAGAATGAGAAATAATAGTCTTTAAAGTACCACAAGATGCTTTGTTGGCTTTGTCGCAATAGATAACACAGGTCAACTACCCAACCTTGAAATTAAGGAAAAAGATATAGACCAAACCAAAGCAATTATTGCAAGTATATAATAGTAGGAGTGATCCTCAAAACTGTCAGTAGTGGATTGTCAAGTTTAAAGCATCAATCAAATGCAATCTTTAAAAAGTGGAACTCTATACTAAGCACCTTGTAACTACATTAAGGATTTTCTTTTAAAAACTGCAGCATGTAATAATGGAAACTGTCCACAAGGTGGCGACTTGCACCTGCAGTGAAAATTGACCCCCAAATAATTCTGATTTTGTCTCCTCTTTGAGTTTAGAGGAGTGTGTGTGTGTCTACACACACACTCCTAAAACTAATAGGAAAGTGGTATATGCGTATTTGCTATATAATTTTATAATAAGATACTCACATTTTAATTTTCATATTGAACTCTGTTGGCAGCTATTGCTGATGATAAAATCAATCTGGTCTGTAGAAGTATAAAGATCTCACTTTAACAGCAGTCTATTAGTAGTAGTCTACTACACAAATCTGGTGTTCCCCCCCTTCTTCAAGAGTCCAGCCTTACTATCTTTGTTATAACCTGATCCGTAGCCATCAACTGCTGGGAGCCCTTAATTAATAAATTACTGGAATAAAAGAATAAGCATACGCAAACATATTATTTGCTGTTGCAATTTTTTGAACCACTAGTGCCTTCTCTGATGATGCATTCTGATAAGGAAAAATATAAAGCTTTTGGGCTATATCTGCCAGAATCCTCCTAAGTCTTCAGCATTGGTTGAAGGACTTTTGAGTTGTACAGTAGTTCAAAAAAAATAATTTCCCCCAGCTCGATTCTGACATATCAACCAGTGCAGAACATTTGATTTAACTCTGATTGCTAAAGAAATGCATAAGATTAATGTATGTTAGCAAAAACAAGCTGACAGAGTAGTGTAAAGTGCGCTCATATCAACTAAGTGATATGAATATTTTATTCAGGAATCTCGATTCTAGTCTCCAATTGAAAAGGGTCAATGAGGATGGATACTGTGAAAGCTTGAATACTTAGAAGATCCCTTCTGTTGCCCAGAGTGACGGCCTTTACCACATTCCCTGCTTAGCATTCAGCCCATTATTTACTCTCTTACTCTTTTGCATATTTCCCGTTTCACTTGTACATGCCAATCTGATCTTATAAATCAGCTTGTTTGCCATCAACTTGTATATCATCACCTGCTTGTCCCCTGTTCAGGGTATAGTTTTCCACATTGGCTTGAGTGATTATATTGCTTATTGTAAATATATATGTGTGTGCGCACACAAACACACACCACACATATATACATATACAGGTTTTGTCTCCTTTATCCAAAATGCTTGAGACCAGAGGTGTTTTGGATTTCTGATTTTTTCAGATTTTGGAATATTTGTATACACATAATGAGATATTTTGGAGATGAGACCCAATTTAAACATGAAATTCATTTCTGCTTTTTAATTAGCTTGTAGACATAGCCTGAATGTAATCTTATACATAACATTTTAAATAGTTTTGTGCACAAAACAAAGTTTGTGGACACTGACCCACAAGAAAGCAAAGGTGTCACTATAGTATATATATTTTGAAAAACAACTAGTTTCTTTCTGCTTTTGTTTTTTATTTACTGAAAACTCATGTTTTGCTTTGCATTGTGCAGTAAAACATGTATAGGAATACCATTTAGTTCACTGAGTTCATATTTACAAGTGTTTCAGTCTAATAAAACTTAATATGTTCATTGCCAACACATTTTGTTTTTAAAATATGGTTCCTGGCATAATAGGAAACAAATTAGAAGCCTTGAGATGGGACTGGGAATGGAGTGCATCCTTTTCATTCATTGACCTTTCTTATTCAGCCAACAAATGAATGAAAGCAGATTAGCTTATTTCTCTTCCTCCCCCCCCCCCCCCGTATTTTAAAGCAAATTATTCATTTCCATCTCTTTCTCTCTCTCTGCTTTCTTAATGAAACAATATGTTCATTAGGATGCAGAACAGCTTTCCTAACAGCTGTTAGGAAAGGGACATTAATGGGGAAGGCATTAATAGGTGCATTAATGAGAAAGATACATTTGGACTTTTAATGGTTTGTTCATAAAGAAAGATTTCACTGCCCAACCTACATGTTCAAACATCTGCCAAATCCTGTGATGTTTCAACTTGGCTCCTGGATATCAGAAAGAAATATTTATATGTTAAAATGTATTTTTGAAAGCTGCTTCCCAGTGGGTTTTTAAAAATTGTTTCATATACTTTCTATGTAAACAGGAGATCCATTTGTTCTAAATGAAAATAAGAGGGGGAGGGACCATGGTTTTAAAGACCAACTCTGTAGCTTTATCACTAATGAGACTTGAAGCATAGTAAGCAACGAGATCAATAGACCAATGCATAATGGTTTGACAGAGCATATCCCTTAGTCCATAAGCTCATGCTGTTTCTTTATCCTCTGCTTGAAAAAACTTTTACAGCCCAGAAATCCCCTGAGACTGCAAAATACTGACAATCTCATGGGACGAGTCAAACAAACATCTTAAAGTCTCTGGAGACATAGAACAAAACAATCTTGCACTTGAAAACTGAGAAAAAGATGAAGAGAAATTCTTCAGTACAGTTAGCCCTTCAGATTTGTGGCTTTGACTTTTTTGGAGTTGATTATTTGCAGTTTTGATTAATATGTTCTCTCTAGGAATCTCTAGATCCTCCAGCACAACTCTGCCAGAAGTTGACCATAGAGTTGTGCTGGAGAACCTGGAAGTTCCTAGAGAAAACACTCTAGGCATTTGGTAGCATATGTGCATTTTCATAAAATTTTGGACACATGTGGAGTTCCCTCTATGACCCCAGACTGACCTCTAAGGGATGTCAGCCATAATCCCCTAGATGGCAGGTCATGTAGGCACTGAGAGACCTGCCCAAGACCACTGGAAAAATCCCTACCAGACAGGTTTGGGAGTTGCCAAAAAGGAAAGACCATTATATTGGAAAAGACACATAATAGTGTTTATTTGTCTTGAGTCTCACACTTAATGGGGCAGTGATAGGATTTGACTGCACCCTTTTCTCTAGCCTCCCTTCCTTGATAGTTTCGAAACCAAATGCATTGTTTAGACTATGCTCATACCTAGGTTGACAAAGCTAAACCCATCAATGCCTTTGTCCGACAGCCATTAGGCTTATAGCTAGAAGGCAGGAATTTCCTATAAGAACCCTTGGATTTCTAGGCTCCATGTGCTATCTTGAGAGTGCATGCAGACTCCACGTTGGTCTGTACTCTGATTTAGCTCCCGCGGCCATCTCTTCTCTTCCCCCCATTTTAGCGGTAGTGCTTCATCACAATCATCATCAACCTTCGCAGCCAAGCCCAGAAAAGCCTTCGGAAATAAGTATTTCCCCTCAGCCTAGTTCCTCTCAAGCTATCCCTGCTTTCACCCATCTTTCCTTCTAGTGTGTGTGTGCCATATTTGGATGCATACAGTTTTTCCTGTTTGTTAATTAACAAATATCTAGACTTTAATTGGATAAGCTCATCTCCACGTCTTCCCTTGAGAGATCTATTAGTCCTCTGGTATACATAACGGTACACGGTTCCGCGGGGCTTTGTTGGGATCCCACTCTCACATATTTGAGCTAATTATAAATTCCCCTAATTAGATCTGATCCTAAAAATTTGTAGGTCCTCCAGCATGATTCTGTGATCAACTTCTGGCAGATGTTGACTACAGAGTTGCACTGGAGGACTTGGAAATTTCTAGAGAGGTGTTCTCTCATTTAAAAAGAGTAATTTTTTTAATTGGCAGTTTTCCCACATTCACAGGCATCCTTCATCCCTAACCCCAGCAAAATATGGGGACCACCATATAGTGCTTTTGAAAGGAGTCTGATGAGTACGGGAAACATATATGATCACTCCACTTGCACTGTTTATTTTAGTTGTTGCTAGATGATCCTTTGGCTGCCTATCTAGACCATAAAACCAAGGCCACTAAGCCATGGTCTTTCATACAATTGCAGACTTCAGACACTCTGTATGACAAATTTCAGAACTGTTCAACAGTGGAATGTGCTGCCTCAGAGTGTGGTGGAATTCCCTTCTTTTCAGGTTTTGAAATAGAGGTTGGATGGTCTTCTGTTAGGAGTGCTCTGTGTATTGTTCCTTATGTAAAGCGCAGTGTAAATTAACAGTGCTATATGAATAAATCATCATCATCATCATGATGTTCCTACATGGCAGGAGGCTGAACTAGATGGCCCTTCTGGTCTCTTCTAATTTTATGATTCTAAGAGAAGCTTGCTGTATGCACAGTTAGATGGGGCAAGATGGAGTGAGGTACTAGCAGAAAGAGTAGCATTGGATGAAGCATTCATTGGTGGAACGCCAGACACTTGCATGGAAGAGTAGTAAATTGAATCTCTTCATTGCTGAGTGAAAGGAGTACAGTGGGCCTTTTGTATCTACAGATTCTTTATTCATGGATTCAACCATCCACAGTTAGAAAAAAAAAATTTTTTTTAAAGTATAAATCCTAAAGCAAACCTTGGTTTTGCCATTTTATATAAGAGACACCATTTTACTCCACCACTGTATTTAATGGGACTTGACTATCCACAGATATTATTGACAGGAAATTGTGGAACTACACTCCAGCAGATACCACGGACCCACTGTAGATGTAGTCTACTGTGGCAGTAGAATATGTGTGGTCCTTTAGAAGCGATTAGACCAGGGGTAGGCAACCTTTCCCCTTTAAGGGCCGAGGGACTTCAGCTCCCAGAATCCCAGGAGCTATTGGCCAACATGGGACTATTGGTCAACATGGCTGAGGCTTCTGGGAACTGAAGTCCCTCAGTCCTTAAAGGGGAAAGGTTGCCTACCCTGGATTAGACTATAGCTTCCATCAGGCCTAGCCAGCAAAGCCAATGGTGAGCGATAAGGGAATTTGCAGTCTAACAACACCTGGAAATCCTGTTTCCGACCAGTAGCTAATAGGATGGTCAAGGGTTGTCAAACAGTCTCCTCTGGTCTCTTAGATGTTCAGTTGAGATGGTAGTTTTTCTGATTTCTCTGAAATTCTTTCCTTAGGGCAGTGACATATATGATCAATCTCAGGTTAATATTTCCAGATGCAGGAGTTCAGTTACTGGGATTCAGAGAAGGAGGGAAGGTACTTGTTTTTTGTCCAAGCAATCAGCTCTTTGAGCTTTCTACACTTCTGGTTTTGATAATGCACATCTGCTGAAGCAATAGGCTTTGTCGTGTGCACTCACTTTTGTAAAACAGTATCAGTGTGGCATAGTGGCTTGAGGGTTGGATTACGACTCTGGAGACCAGGGTTCAATTCCCAACTTAGCTATGAAACCTACCAGGTGACCTTGCAAGTCACATGCTCTCAGCTTCAGGGAAAAGCAATGGCAAACCTCCTCTGGAAAAATCTTGCCAAGAAAATCCCATGATAGGTTCACCTTAGGGTTGCCATAAGTTGGAAATTACTTAAAAGCACACAACAACAGTCTGTCAAATAGTGACAGCGTGATGTAGTGATTTGAGCACTGGACCACATCTCTGGAGACCATGGTTTGAATCCCTGCTCAGCCATGGAAACCCATGGGGTCATCTTGGACAAATCACATTATCTCACCCTTGGAGGAAGTCAAAGGCAACCCACATTGAACAAATCTTGCCAAGAAAACCCTGTGATAGGTTCACCCTAGGAAACAACTTGAGGGCACACAACAACCACCATCTGTCACAAAGAGAGAAAGAATATCACAGAGAGTATGTGAAATTGTAATGGCCAAGAGCCTCTTTTCTCCAGCTCTGTCTTGCAGTTTTGAACAACTATTGTAGAAGTCATGGAATGAGTGGATATGATGAGCTTGGCCAGAACTTCTCTGTTAGTTGAAGCATCTGTTTTGTTTACATGTGGCTAACAGCAGCTGAAAGGAAGTGTAGGGATCCCTGGATAATTGGGGGCTCAGAACCTACATCTCACAAGTTCTTTTTAAAACAGCAGAATCTATAGTATGCAAGGGATTGGAACTAAGCATGTGAGCATGGCCTTAAGGGCTACTTGAGACACTGAGCAAAAGTTTATCCAGTGTGTATGGGGTGGATAATTTCAAGTACTTAGGAGCTGATTTTTCCACTCCAAAGCATGAAGGGCCATACTCTCCTACTGTCCCGATTTGGCAAAGACAGTCCTTATCAATCTTCTGTTGTCCCACTTTTCCAGCTGTTTTTAAAAATGCGTTAAATTGTATGCACCATCTGTAGGATTTTTTAATCTTTTAAAAATATTTTAACCACCGGTACTTTCCATGCTTTCTCATTTAAGGGGTTTTTTAACCTTCCTAACAAACAGAAATACAGAAAGAATATAATTGCACACCTCCAAAAGACAAGCCGACCATGAACATCCTCTCCATAACCCCACATTAAGGAAGGATCTTTCAAGCTTAACCACCAGAAATGACACTGAAAGAGAGAGGACACAGCTTGGAAGGTATGTCTTCAAGACACAGCAAGCACATAACTCCCACAATTTTCTAGAAGACATGCACATAATGACTTTCCACATAACAAAGATCCAGTAGTTTTAAAACAGGTGTAAAATTATTCATGGAATATTTCAGAGCTGGAAAAAGTTAGGCTTTGAAGGGAAGAAATGCAAAATTTCAGCAAATGGCCTGTTGTCTCCAGATAACCAAATGTGCCAATTTCAGAGTTAAACCTCTGTGTGGAAAAAAGAAAACCCTAACTCTTTCCTCCCCCACCCCCTCCTGTTTCCATATCATACCTTTTAAAGGCCAGTGAGAAATTCCATCAGCCCCTATATTCCTAGCTAAGGCTAGAATGTTTGAGAGTATAATGTTGATTCTAGTCTAGTCCTGTAAGCAAATGATTTTTGTTACCAGTGTAAAAAAGAAAGGGGAGATAATCAGTATTGCCTTTTTAAATGAAGATTGTCTTTTAAATGAATATTTTTTTTGTCTTTTTAATGGAAAAAATTATCTTTTTATTGAATGTCTAAATGTGATCTTACTTGCAGTTATTATTTGACTTTCTTCTCTAGCCTTTGTTTTGCTACCTTCCTGCATATTTAGATAGTCATTCTCTTTTTTGGACTGGTTCTGAAGATCAGGGTTGGATTCCCCACATGAGCATAAAAATGCACTGGGTGACCTTGGACAAGTCACACACTCTCAGCCTCAGAGGATGGCAAAGGCAAACCCCCTCTGAAGAAGCTTGCCATGAAAACCCTATGGGTTGCTCTAAGTAAAAAAATGACTAGGAGGCACACAACAACAAAAGAGAGCACAGGAGAGAGGTGGAATTTTCTCTTCCCATTTCCACAGATGGAAGAAATCCTGTCACTGGCATAACAGCTATTGGATCCTACCAGTAGTGACTACCATTTATGTAAGGATTACTGTGACTTTATATATTGAGAGCCTGTGTTGTGTAGCGGTTTGGGCATTGGACTATGACTCTGGAGATCAAGGTTTGCTTCCCTTCTCGGCCATGGAAACCCACTGGCTGACCTTTGGTGAATCACACACTCTCAGCCCCAGAAAACTCTGTGATAAGGTCACCTTAGGGTCACCATAAGTCAGAAACAGCTTGAAAGTACATGGCAATAACAACAATATATAAAGCACCTGCAGCTAACTGTGGTCTGAAGGACTATTCTAATGAAAACAAACACTGTTGCTAGACGACACTTCCTGTCATTGAAATGATGATGATCACATACAAAACTCCACTCTCTGGGTTTTACAACTCTTTGTCTCCCAGAGCCCACATGGCCAAAAGAGAGGAATAGCCTCTCCCTATATGGATATCCCTATATGTTATTGAAAATAACAATAACAACATCTTGACAAAATGTGGGCCTGTGACTCCAGTCTTCTTCTTTTCTTTCTTTCTCCTGTATGATTTTAACACCTTTGCATGATGAAGAAGCCAATGGAGCTTCAAAAGCTTGTATAATGTATTTTGTGCATCTTGGCTGTCTCAAAAAAAAAAAAAAAGTATCAGTGTTTTGTGGATTTTCCATGAAGGTCAGGAACTAATAACCATTTGAAGGCTGCATGATGCTGTTCTGGTTCTCAGGCTATACAGCAGTGATTCCCAAACTCTGGTCTTCCAGATGTTTTGGACTTCAGCTCCCAAAAACCTTGGCTATCCTGATCAATGGCTTAGGATTCTGGGAACCAAAGTCCAAAATACCTGGAAGGCCAGAGCTTGGAAATCACTGCTATAGAAGGTGGACCTGTGGTGGTTGGTAGCTTCCACATCAGTGTCAGTGACGTTATGCATCCTTTTTTTAATTTTAATAGCTACCTTTGAAGGAGCTATCTTTAAAAGATCTACTCTAGGTGTTGGACTTTATCCACATGCTTCAGCACCTTGGATAACTCCCTTAAAGTCCAAACTGAAATCTGGAATGGAACCCTCACAATGACATGGAAGCCACCTGGGTTTGACCTTATAGATTGTTTGGATTAGGAGTGCCAGGATATTTTTTTACCATTCATTTTCCTAGTAAGAGCTTGACAAAATATTCATGTTTAAATTTCATTTGCCTGTTGCGACCTTGAGAAACCCTTTCAGGTAGAATAATAGCAGCCCCGAGGTGCTTACAAAGTCCCTTACAATCTTTGTCCAGGCAAAAATACACTTTTTCCCCCTGCACAGATATCAGGGAAGAGTGAATTTTGTGAAGGAAAGATGTTTGTTGAACAGAAAATATATTTTGTGTGCAGAAAAAAAAAACACACACACACCCCAACACACACACTTGTCTATTTCTGCCCAAATCTTCCCAAAGTGCACTTAAAGACTGTGCAAATATATTAATATTTTGGCACAGTAGAAAGAATAATGAGGGAATTATTAATTCTTACTCATGAAAGAAAGGAACGTGAACATTTACATGCCATCCTTTGTGGGGATAGGAGAATCCATTCTAAGCCTTGTAGAAGAAAGACTTGGTATAAATGCATTAAGACCTGGTCCTAGCTACATTTACCTGGGAACAAGTCCCACATATATGGTAGAATATACATCTGAGTAAATATGTGGGAGCGAGGAATGTACTGCCATTTGGACTGCAACACTATTCTCATTTATTGGGGGGAGGGGGTTAAGTCTCATGGAAACCCATGCTACTTATTTCTGGTCAGATGTGTATAGGTTTCTCCTGTCTGTAAAGAAACTTTGGTCTTTGCTGAATCTACTTAACAGGAACTCCATCTGGCAGCAGGAAAAGTGATCCCAGTGTTACTGGTATGTCAGTATGATCACCTTTCGAGGAATGGAATCACTAGATTTTAAGAGTACTATGATTATATACTTTCATGACTGTTTTCATAATGCTGAACTATACTTTTAAGGCACATACTTTTGAGGCTGCTTTCATAATGATGAACTATGTATATTTTTTTTAATTTCAGGGGAAAGCCTTGGGGAAGCTTGAGCCTATACAAAAGGCTTGCGAAAAATATATATTTTTTTAAAAAGCAAAGAATAATTAGCAGCAGACTGAAGGAGGGCACATGTTGTCCCCATCTTCAAAAAGGGGGAGAAAGAAGAGCCCATCCAATTACTGCCCAGTCAGCCTGACATCAATACCAAGAAAGATTCTAGAGCAGATCATGAAACTGTCAGTCTGTAAGCACTTAGAAAGGAATGCCGTGATCATTAAAAGTCAACATGGGTTTCTCAAAAACAAGTCATGCCTGTCTAATCTTATCTCTCTCTCTTCTCTCTCTCTCTTAAATAGAGTTGTAGATGAAGAGAATTCTGTGGATGTAACATATCTTGATTTCAGTAAGATCTTTGACAAGATGCCCTGTGATATTCTTGCAAAAAAGCCAGTAAAATGTGAGCTAGATAATACTACTGTTAGATGGATCTGCAGTTGGTTGATGGACTGAACCTAAAGGATGCTCTGCAATAGCTCCTCTTCATCCTAGAGAGAAGTGACCAGTGGGGTGCCACAGGGTTCTGTCCTGGGCCCAGTGCTGTTCAACATCTTTATTAATGACTTGGATGAAGGAAAAGAGGACATGCTTATGAAATTTGCAGATGACATCAAATTAGGAGGGGTTGATAATACCCCAGAGGGTAGGATCAGCATTCAAAAGGACTTGAACAGATTAGAGAGCTGAGCCAACACTAACAAAATGAATTTCAAGAGGGAGAAATGGAACATGCTGCACTTAGGGACAAAAAAATTGAAATGCACAGATATAGGATGGATGACACCTGGCTTGACAACAGTAAATGCAAAAAGAATCTAGGAATATTTTTAGTAAATGACAAGCAGCATCAACAGAAGTATTGTGTCTAGATCAAGAGAAGTAATAGTACCACTCTTTTCGGCTTTGGTCAAGCCTCACCTGAAATACTGTGTCCATTTCTGGGCAACATAATTCAAAAAGGATGTTGGCAAGCTGGAACATGTACAGAAGAGGGTTACCAAAATGGTGAAAGGTCTGGAAGCCATGACCTATGAGAAGAGACTTAGGGAGCTGGATATGTTTAGCCTGGAGAAGAGAAGGTTGAGAGATGATGACTATGTTTAAATATTTGAAGTCATGTCATACTGGAACAAATTTGTTTTCTGCTGCTCCAGAGACTAAAATATGGATAAATGGACTCAAACTGCAGGAAAAGAGGTTCCACCTAAACATTAGGAGGAACTTCCTGACAGTAAGAGCTGTTTGACAGTGGAACAAACTCCCTCAGAAAGTGGTGGAGTCTCCTTCTTTGGAGGTTTCTAAACAAAGGCTGGATGATCATCTGTTGGGAATACTTTGAATGTGTCTTTCTCCATGGCAGGAGGTTTGGACTGGATGGCCCTTGTGGTCATAAACAAATAAAAGGTCTGGATGTCACTGTTCGTCATCTTCACTGCCAGCTAGTGGTTTTCATGGACGGAGCTGCAAAAAATACACGGCAGAAATAAAGCAGTTTGACACCACTTCAGTTGCCATGACTCTATCCTGTGGGATCTTGGTATTTGTAATGTGGTGAGGCACTGAGAGCAAGACCATGTGCCAGATGGATGTCCTCCCTGACAGGGGTCTGTCCTCCCTGACAGGGGTCTGAATTTACAGGCTCTGAGCGGGGAGGCAGAGGAGAGGGAGTCTTGGAGGGTCCCCATGTGTCAAGGGTCCGAAACACACTGCAGAAACAATTCAGTTTGAGACCACTCTAACCACCCAGGCTTTATTTATTTATTTGTTTGCTTTCTAACCCACCTTTCTCCCCAAAAGGGACCCAAGGCAGCTCAATGTTAGAGAATTCGAGGAACTATAGTTTTGTGAGACATTGAGCCCGCTCTGTCGGAGATCTCTGGTGTCACAATAAACTACAATTCCCTGGATTCCTTAGCACTGAACCAGGGAATTTAAAGCAATCTCAAACTGGATTATTTCTGCAGTGTGTTTTGGACCAAGGTGAAGGCAGCTAACAGCAACACAAAGTAGTGACAGATAGATATATAGAAAGAAAGACACACAGACAGATCTCTCTTTGTCTCTCTCTCTCTCTCATTGTGTGTGTGTGTGTGTGTGTGTGTGTGTGTAGAGCAGGAATTCCCAAACTGTGGTCCTCCAAGAGTTTTGGACTGCACCTCCCAGGAGCCCCAGCCAGCATGCTGGACAGTCAGGAATTCTGGGAGCCGAAGTCCAAAACATCTGGAGGGCCAAAGTTTGGGAATCACTGGGAGGAGCCCAGCAGGAGGTTGAAGTTTATCAGTACTAGCCCCCATAGGATGCAACCAAGAGATTAGTGGGGATACCTTAAGGGCTATTAATGTTTGTGGGGCTGGTGCCTTCCTCAGATATACAAGTCTATAGGAAGAGGTCCCATGGCTCCTCTCCCTGGATCCAGATCTCCATCCTCTGTTGAACCAGAAGGCAAAGGGGTTTTCCGTTTGTCTCAAAGCAGGCTTTGTCCTCCCTTTCCAGGACTTGTCCTCCATTCCCGCCTTCTGTCCGGGAGGAATCCCAAAGCAAGAGGCAGGCCCTGACAGTGACATTTCGAGGAGTGTGTGGAGTTTTTCTTTGGCCCTGTCCTCCCTCTTTCTGGAAGGTCCTACACTCCTGAAGGGCCTTGGCGGTGAGGAGGAGGACGTCTGGTCACTCTTGTCTGGAAGGTGCACTACAGATCCCTTGGCAGAGGGAGTTTCAGGGCTAAAAGCCTTCAGTTCCAGGAGGTCCATCGGAAGGGCATTGGGGGACGGCCGCTTTCAAAGGGCCACTCCGAAGGGAATCACACTTCAGAGAGAGAGAGAGAGAAAGACCTGGACCTCCCTCCCTTCCTCTCCCTCCCACGTCCTCCTTTTCCCGGACCCGTCCTCCACTCCAGCCTCCTGCCCAGGAGGAATCGGAATGTGGTGGAGTCTCCTTCTTTAAACAGTCTTTAAACAGAGGCTGGATGGCCATCTGCCGGGGATGTTTTGATTTTGAGTTCCTGCATGGCAGATTGGGGTTGGACTGGATGGCCTTTGGGGTCTCTTCCAACTCTGTGGTTCTATGAATCCCCAAAGGTCCTCCCTTTGGACTCAGGACTCTCAAGGAGCCTGCCTTGACATTATCCTCCCTAGGAGCGGCTCTTGCGAAATCTGGAGTCCTCCGACGAAAGAGAAGGAAGGAAGGAAGGAAGGAAGGAAGGAAGGAAGGAAGGAAGGAAGGAGCAGCCATTGGGGGCTTCGAGGAGAGTCCTTTCAGCTTGGCTCCTTTGGAGCCAGACTAGGAAACATCTCTATATCTTAACCTTATTCCTATCGGAACTTCTCTTGGGTCATTTTGAGCCGGACTATAATGTGTGTGTGTGTGTGTGTGTGTGTGTGTGTATATATATATATATATATATGTATATAATAGATAGATAGAATATATATAGATCTATAGATAGATAGATAGATAGATAGATAGAAATAATACACACACACACACATTATTTCTATTGAAGCTTCTTTGGAGCCGGACTATTATATATATTATATATAATAGATAGATAGATAGACTATATATAGATCTATATATAGATGTAGATATAGATTTATATAGATAGATAGATAGATAGTATATATATATTTATATATAAAAATACTTTCTTTTGGAGCTTCTCATAGGTCCTTTGGAGCCGGACCATTATATATATATATATATATATATATATATATATATTAACATTTCTATCGGAGCTTCTCTTGGGTCCTTTGGAGCCGGACTATACTATATATATATATATATATATATGTCTTAACCTTATTTCTCTCGTGGCTTCTCTTGAGTCCTTTGGAGCCGGACTCTTGGAGAAAGCCTGCTTTGACATTGCTGAGGAGGCTTTGGCGCTTCCCTCGGGTCCTTTGGAGCCGCCCTCCTTTTCCCGGACGCGTCCTCCCTCCCTGCCGGCTCTCTGCCCCGGACCCCCCCCCCTTCCTCCCGGACTCCGAGGGACGCCTTTCCTTTCTTCCTGAGGCGAAAGAGCTGGGGCTTCTCTCTCTCTTTTCTTGCTTTGAGGCGGACTCCGAAGAGGAGCGCCCTGAGTTTTGCCTTGGCAGCAATGCTGAGCCTGAGAAGCGTGCCTTGACAATATTGCGGGGAGGGCTTTTATTTCATTTATTTTATTTTTTAAAAAATCTTTTCTTGGGCACTTTGGAGCAGCAGCAGCATCCCCCCCTCCCTCCCTCCCTCCCTCAGCAGCATGCCTTGACAATACTGCTAGGAGTATTTTTTATTTATATTTTTTATTTTTTTTAATTTACAAAAGCAGCTTTTCTTGGGCACTTTGGAGCAGCAGCATGCCTTGACAACACTGCTAGGAGCGAAGGTTTGGACTGGAGCCTTCCTTTGGGCCCGTCCTCCCTCTTTCCTGGAGGGTCCTCCATTTGGCTGAGGCGCCGGAGGGACGGACGGGATGCCTGGCTGGGGCTGGGGCTGGGGCTGGGGCTGGGCTGGGCTCAGGCGGCGTCGGGGCTGGGTCGGCTCCTGCCTCTGCCTCTGCCTCTGCCTGGGCTCCTGCTGGGCGATAGGGGGCGCCCTCTTCCTCCTCCTCTTCTCCTGGGGACCCCCGGCGCTCTTCTCCGGACGCTGCACCGACGAGCAGAGCCACAGGATCCTGGCCAGACTGGTAGGTGGCTCCCTGGGAGGAGACCCAGGAGGTCCTCCTTTCCCAGGACACGTCCTACATTTCCAGCCTCCTGTCCTGGAGGGGCCCCACAAGGTCCTCCCTTGGGAGCAGGACTCAGAAGCATGCCTTGACTTTTCTAGGAGGGTTTGGGGCTTTCCTGTGGTTATGTCCCCTATTTCTTCTTGAATGTCCTGCCCTTGGTAGTGTCTTCTCTTCCTTTGCAGTGAGGGCATCTGCTCATCTCCTCCTCCTGGGTGACCACACATCCTCCTTTCTGAGGACATGCCCTACATTTCCACCTTCTGTCCAGGAGGGATTCCACCATGCCCTCCATTTTGAGCACGACTAACAAGCAGGGATTTACACTTCAAGGAGTATCTTGAGCTTTTATTTGGTCGTGTCAAACAGGCCCTACCTTTGACAGAGCCTTGTCCTCCTTTGTGGAGAGGACATCTGGTCCTCCTGGGCAGGAGGGGAGAGACACAGCCCAATGCGCTCCCTCAGACCAAGAGATCATGGGGTTGCTTTGGGAGCCAGGGAGCCTGGCACAGTGGTTTAATAATAATAATAATAATAATAATAATAATAAAATGTATTTATACCCCATGTTGGGCTATGACTCTGGAGACCAGGGTTTGATTCCCGCTCAGCCATGAAACCCACCGCATGACCTTGGGCAAGTCTCATGCCCTCCATGTACAAAGACTGACTGGACAGTGTTGGATGGGACATGATCTGCCATCACACCTGATCTACCTTGGGCCTATCTTTCATTGGCGGCTCCTAGAGGCATCTGTCGTAATTTTTCTAGCGGCTGTAGTTTTCACAGCCCCAGCCCTAACAGTGGACAGAGTGAGCCAGCCACCCCCACAGGGTGAGCATCATGTTGTTGTGTTGTCGTATGCCTTCAAGTTGTTTCTGACATATATTGACCAAAAGTGAACCTATCTTGGGTTTTTCTTGGCAAAATTTGTTTTTTTGGGGGGGGTTGCCTTTGACTTCCTCTGAGGCTGAGAGAGTGAAGGTCACCCACTGGGTTTCCATGGCTGAATGGGGATGCTAACCCTCATCTCCAGAGCTGTAGTAGTCCAACGATGAGAGTGACTAGTTGACTTTTTCTCTCCTGAAGGAGGATGAGACTCCATTTTATCGTTGCAATATGCCTGTCAGGGTCTGTTGAGCTGAGAGGCCATGACTGGCCAAAGGTCACCCCAGGGAGCTGCATGGCAGAGGATGGATTTGAACTGGGGTCCCATGGTAGCCAGTGGCTCCCGTGTCAGTGAGGTGGTGAATCTGCTCTTCGTTTTTCTTGAACTTTAAAGAAATTCTCCATTTTTCTAGATCCTGTCCCTCCCAAATAGGTTCAGCACCCTGGAGGCTAAATTGTTTTTTTGTGGGGGAGTTTGCTGACCCACTGACCTGGGAGGTATTGGCCACTACTGCAAGGGTTTCTTCAGTCCCAAATTGACACCAACTACAAAAACCACCCTAGTTTTCTGCATAGCTGTAGTCCAACAGAAAACACTGAACTGAAGTTTGACACAGCTTCAGAATGAAACTAACAGCTTCATCCTGGGCATGGTGGCGATGGTTGCTGTGTACAAGTCATTTCCGACTTATGTCGCCCCAAGACAGTTATGTCGAGAGGTTTTCTGGGGCTGACCAAGGAATTGAACCTTGATCTCCAGATTCATAGTCCAACGCTTAAACCACCACACCACGCTGGCATGTTTACCTAAGGAAATCCCCTGTATGTTCGGGCTGCTATATGCATGCATAGGGTTCCAGCAGTATGATGTAGACTGCTAAATACGTTATTGTGCGAGGGAACTATTTTTGTTGTTGTGTGCTCTCAAGTCATTTCCGACTTATCCTGACCCACATGAGGTTTTCTTGGCAAGATTTGTTTGGAGGATTTTTTTTGCCTTTGACTTCCTCTGAGGCTGAGAGAGTGTGACTTGCTCAAAGTCACCCAGTATGTTTCCATGACCAAACAGGGATTTGAACCCTGGTCTCCAAAGTCACAGTACAACAGTAAAACCACTATACTGCACTGGCTCTCTGAGTAAGCTATAGTTTTATGCTTACTTACTTGAGAATAAAAGTCATTGAGTATATTATAATGATTATTGAGTAAACATGCATAGCAGCAAGCTGGAAGTATCAGTCTAACACAGGGGTAGGCAACCTTTTTGAGCCAGGGGCCGGGTTGCTGTCCCTCAGACAATTGGGGGGGGGGGGCAAAGCACCATAAATAAATAAATAAATAAATAAATATAATTTTTTTAAAAAATTAAAAAATTAAGAAAAATATGCATGCACACTCTCTCAGCCCCAGAAAAGCCATGGCAAAACCCCTGTGGAGCTTTTGCCAAGAAAACCCCAAGAACAAGTAATAACAACAATAATCAATATCATCATGGCAGGTGGCGGCGGTGGCAGCAGGACCAGCCTGGGGCCGGTCCAAAGGCCTTGGGGGGCTGCATCCGGCCCCCGGGCCTTAGGTTGCCTACCCCTGGTCTAACAGGAGAGCAAGAAAGAGCAAGGAGAAAATGTGGACACATGAAAAATGTCTGCAAGGGGATAAACAACCTGTTTTAAAGATAGGAGGGAACTAATATTCTTTCAAGAATTTTAGTCACACAGTTTTTGTCACTGAGAACAGTTTCAATGTTCGGTCTGTAAAACAACAGTAGTCTGGAGTTTTCCCATAATTTTTGCATGAAAATTCCTAAGCACCAGATATTGGGAGTTGAATATGTCATCAGAATGGTGCAAGGAAAATACATGTCTATATGTTCTATGAAGTCTAGAAACTCTGGGCTGCCTACAAGAGGCATAAAAGCATACAACAAAGGCTGCCCAATATATGTGCAAACCTGTTTGTGTGTGTGTGCACGCTGTCAAGTTGCCTTTCAACTTAAGGCAACCCCATGAATTTCATAGGGTTTTCTTAGGCAAGGAATATTCAGAGGTGAATATTGCAAGTTCCTTCCTCTGCAATATAGCCTACAGCACCCGGTACTCCTTGGCAGTCTCCCATCAAAGAACTAACTCCCATCAAAGACCTGCCTTAGATTGCAAGATAAGACAGGATCTGGAGCCTTTAGGGTAATTAGGCAAGACTGCAAAACTACAGCAGCCTAAATAAAGGAGCACTAATGTATTTAAATCAAATGACTGCAGCTAATAAAATATTAAAATACTAGGAGTCATTTCCTATGTTATGTTTACCTGAAATTAAGTGGCACTTAATAACGGAATTCAGTGGCATTTACTCCCAAGTAAATGTGCATAGATTTGCAGATTATGGAGATTATTGCACAAGCATAAAAACATGACTTACCTTTCAGGCTGCGTCTAGGTCCTATCACAGATTTTTTGTCGCCAAATCCACTATCCGAATGCACCCGTGTGTAGCCCGGCTAACTTAACTCGCTTTGTGGCCATTTTTCAAAAGTCAGAAGCTTTTGTTGGGCTGCATCCTGATGATGGATTTGGTGACAAAAGCCAGGCAATAGGACCTGGATGCAGCCCGAATTTTACTTGAATTTGGGAGAGGGAAGTCATGTTTTTATGCTTGTGTGATAATCTCCTTAGACTACAGTCCAAAATTAATGTGTCTGGAAGTAAACCCTATGGAATGCGGTAGGGAATAGTTCTGGATAAATATGTATAGGAGTGCATTCTTTGTGTTCATCTAATTGCTGAAATTCACCAGCATGAACTTACTAGAAACCTATCCACTGTCCACTGAGTATTGAACACTTGAGTGCAAACTCAGCACAGAGAGGAAAAACTGGTGGTTACAAGAAGAAATCTTGCTATGATATTACAGTAGTAGTTGGTGGTTTCCATGGCAGAAGGGCAGTGATTCTGCTCTGGGTTATAGTATGAACTTCTTTGATAGCTCTTTTAAAGTTTGGACTAAATCCCAGACTGGATGCAGTGTCCCAATAACATACTACCTCAACTCCCAAAAAGCCAATTCCAATCAAAGTTGACACCACAGTAGCTTCTGACATTGTTAATTTCAAAAACTCTTTGCAAGCAACCAGTTCCACCTCTAGGAAGTGGATGCAGCACTCAAAAGGAAAAGTGTCTCCCATCATCTCCAAAAGCAACAGATTTATAACTTGTGGTTTCTCCTGGATTCATCCCCACACATGGATTTCCCAATAGTCAACAATGATGTTTTCAGTGGCCAAGAATCACTTTTACTAACCCACTCTGGTTCTCCAGCTTCACACTTTCTTAGCGAAATCATATTTATGCCAAGAACCTACATGAGGGCAGAGTAGTTTAAATCTCTACATCTGGAGTTATGCATTGATTGTGCTAGGCACTATGTGTGTTGCACAACAACATTGCACAACCTAATGTACAACTGAATGTGCAACCCATGTCAGTGCATAGTCCCATCCACATCCACATGTGCAAGTCTGCTTCTATCCACAGCCTTAAACTAAATATGCTTGGAGGAGACAAGAATGGGGAAGGACCATTGCTTTTTCACACCAGCTTGTAGGTTGCTCACAGGAGGCAGGACACTGAACTGGATGTGCTTTTCTCTGATCCAGTTAGATCAGTGGTTCCCAAACTCTGTGTCCAGGTGTTTGACACCAGAATTCCCAGAAGCCCCAGCCAGCTTGGCCAACTGTCAGGAATTCTGGGAGCTGAAGTCCAAAACATCTGGAGGACCAAAGTTTGGGAATCACTGGGTTAAACTATTATTAGGTTATATTAATATGGGAAAGGCCTGAGAAGTCAGACAGCAGAAGCTTCCACAGCAGAATCTTTTGAGCAATGCAAAAGAGACATTTTTATACACTTGCCAGAAAACCATGTAACAGAGATTATGAGTCTCATGAGAGATACAGAAAGGTTGTGATAACATGCTAAATGTGGAAAAATATTTAATGATCTTTACTAATAATTTCAAACTGTATATTTAAACAACAACAAGAAGATGTGGCACAGGCCATCTTAGTGTAGTGTTTTTTAGAATGCCTGACTAGAATTGGGAGACCTGGGTTGAAACCCTTGACCTAATCTACCTCACAGGATTGTTGTGAGGGGAAAAAAGAAAGCAGGAAGAATCATGGGAACCACCTTGTGTTCCTTGGAAAAGCAGTGGAGAATCAATATAATCAGTTCAATAGCAACTTATGTTAACTGAGTGATTGCTTCAATCTTTCCTCTTCAGAGAACATCTGGTGGGGGAATAAAGATTGTGACTGTGATGTGCATAGTATGGGATTAATCTTTTTCCACTGGGCCAAATAGGAGGGGTTTTTTTGGGTGGGTGAGTGGCAGTTTTCAACAAGACTGCAATGGGATGAGGGAAATTTAACTCCACTTTCCCTTGTACCATGGTTCTAATGCAGATCTCTTTCTCTCTCCCTCCCTCATACATACACACACACATCATGGATGTGATTTAGACTTAAACTGACACAGACACATGTTATGTTATATGTGGCTGTCCCACATTATGTCCGACTGCCCTTGTACATAGCCCAGAAATTTCAGCTAGTTCAGCATGCTTGCATCCAGATCATGTATCCAGACCAAAACTGTGCCGTTCAGAATCCACATTAACTACATTACAGACTATGTCACAAGCTCAGGCACCACAACCAGTGGTGGCTTGTGGTGGCTAATGACACTATTAGTCCGTGGTGGCTAGTGACTCCTTGGTGAATTTAAGCTGCAGACTTTAAAGGTGCTAATCATGGTGCTAGCTCTAATCTGAGGCTAGTGATCAGCACCCTGGATAGCTCCTTTAAATCTCAGATAGATTTATTGCCCTGCTGGCATGGAACCTAAGAGCGACCACTGACCATAGCAAGTAGTTTAGCCCAAAGCTACAATAAGTGCTTGAAAATTTCCCTGAAATTATACTTTGGTTTGATTGAATTATCCCTGTTTTAGGGTTGGCTATAAATATTGATAATGTCCTACCCCTATATAGTGGATGGAAGATACCCCATCATTTGTAAGATAACCTTGTTCTAGCAGATGGCTGCAACCCTACACAGCCATAACTTCTTTTTTTAAATCAAGAGAGATGTGTGCTTCAGTCCTGGGGTATATTAGCACTACTTAATGATAGCCCTTTTACATTACTATGGGTTTATCTTATTTGGAATCCTAGAGTTTTTAGTTTTATGAGGTACTTAGAATTATGTGCTGTAGTTTGGGTAAGGGCACAAGAGCTCTCTGGGAGAGAATTCTAAGTATCTCATCAATTTGTGACTCCCAGGATTCTCTAGGATAGAGCTAGGGTCATTAACTTGTATCAAGCTGATATAATTATGCAGTGTGAACACATTCTGGAAGAAAAGGGTAGGAATGCACTGCCTTGGGAAAGTCAGCTTTTCACGGATTGCAACAAAACACAGTACCTCAGTGCTCAACCAGTAACTGGCATGGCAACACACTGTTGCCATTGTTTGAAATGTTGTGCCATTCTGTATAATTTCTTTTCTTCCACTGTGCCATATCCCAATTAATAGACTACTTTCAGCCCATGCTGAATTGTGACCTATATATGATAAAGGATCAGTCTTTTGGCTGGAGCCTAATGAGAGCCACTACATGCTTGAGGTTGTGAATAAGAGGCATGTGAATAATTTGACATGGAAAGCACTAGGAGACAAGTTCTCCATGCTGATGGAGTTTTGCACTGGGTAGTGATGGGATGCGGGAGAGAAAAAAAAACTTAGTTGCTGATTAAGGAAAATAATCATCTGCTTGCAAAGCATTTGCCACCATGACTGCATTTTACACCTTTTAGGCAGCAGTTACTGTCAATTATATAAGACAGAGCATTCCACTGCTGAGTGTAAGAGATAAAACATGCTAGAGGCAGCCAGCAATTTCCCAGTGGATTTTAAGGACACCTTGGAGGTGGATGTTAGGCTGGTCAGCTAGAACATCTGTAGTCCATATTCAGCTCTTTACTGTGATTTTAAAAAGAGATGAATTACTGTTTTAAATTAGTGACCGAAAGAGTTGTTGTGTATTATCTGTAATATACTGTAACATAACACATGACTATGTATTCTTAAGCACAGAATCCCATTTTGAAATAGGTTTAAGATCAGCACATTTGTAAGTCAGAAAAGTGAGTACAGTATTTTCCATGATTTCATCTGTGGAGTGTTTTCTTCCCAAGGATGTAACAACCAATAACATAATGGACATTTAATACTAAAAATATTTATACATCTGTGTTTCACAATGGTGAATGTTGTTGAATGAACCCTGACAGAAATTATTAGTTTCTAAGGAGAATAGAAAGGGTTAAACAACAAGCTGAATTCTTTTATTTTTTAAAAATAGCTTTGGTTAAATGGGAAAGGAAGCTTAATGGAAATTAAATAATCTATTACTGCAGCAAGCTATTGATGACTATAAATTTCCCTGCGTTCTGCATAATAAACGAAGACAAATTATGTGCAGCAGTGTAGCAGCCTTGCCAACTTCTTGGAAAGAGTAAGGGGATTGAATTCTTTTCTTCTGACAGGCAGCTGTGAAGCTTGGATACCTCTGAAATAGGGAATATTTTCCACTTCCTGCAGAGCAAAGCTGGAAGTCCAAAATAATTCTGATGTAACTGACGTAGCTTTGAGAATCTCATTCGCATTATTCTCTTTGGCTTGTGTCCTAACATGAATTCCAGAAGTGGAAAGTTGTTTATAGCCTTATCCACAAACCAGATAAGCCAGAGTACTTTTTCATTTAAGCCAGTTCATCCCTATAGGAATTAAAATGACTTCCCAATCACAGACGCAGGGGTTTTGGATGAATCCATGGCAGAATCATACAAGGTGTTTCCTAAAACTGTTAAGCAAACTAAATACTTTGGATTTGCTTTTTTTTTTTTTAAAGAGGGTTGGAGTCATTTGTAACTTGTTTGACTTTTTGTGCTTTTTAGTCATTCCATTGTTTTTGAGCAATACAAAAGTGTCCATTTCTTTTTAATTTACAACAGAAGAGCATTGGGTGGTTAAAAATACAAAGGAAATGTAAGCAGTTATAACAGTGGAAAATGGCTTGCTTTAGGAATTGGGTCTAGAACAGATGTTCAGACATTTACTCAAATATATGTTTACTCAAATGCTTCATGCTAGGCTACTTGCATCAGTGAGCAGCTTCAGGCAAAATCACTGCTACTATTTCAATCCAGGTTTTTGTGTGTGTGTGTGTCTACAAACAGAGATTTGCACAAGCATAAGTAGGAAAGGCTTTTAAAATTTTGTGCATTATGTTTATTTATATTCTTTGGTATAGCCGTAGGTTTTCATGACCGTAGGAGACCTTCATGACTCTGGAGACTGGTAGTGCATACAAATAAATTCCTGGGGCGGAAAGGGTAGAAATATGTGAGGCCATGTTTCAAAACTGGCAACATTTGGGTAACATATGACATTCCTCAGCATTGCTAGGTGTATATAACATTTGACATGGTCAGGGCTGCCTGAAATACTTTGGCACATGAGACAGGAAATCCCCAAAGCACCTTTCCCTATTTCTGCCCTTGATGTTGTTGATTGCTATCACATCAAGTTTGACTTAAGGCAACACCATGAAGGAATAGAGCCATTGTAGTGCAGAGATTTGAGTGTCTGACAAGGACTCTGAGAACCAAGATTCAAATCCTTTCTCTGTCATGGAAACTCACTGGATGACCTTGGTCAAATTACACTCTCTCAGCCTCAGAGGAATGCTAAACTTCCTCTGAACAAATCTTGCCAAGAAAACCCCAGGAAAGGAGTTGCCATAAGTCAGAGTTGACTTGCAGGCACATAACAACAACAAACAAATGAACGACAATCAGGACACTCTGTTAACAGCCTTGCTAAACTCTTGCAATCTCAGGGCTGTGGTAACCTTGATTTGAATGTATACAGTCTTTGTCTTTTCCTATTGCCTTCCGCTTTATCATGCATCATCTTTTCTAATGAGTCATGTTGTTTCATGATATGTCCAAAGCAGAATAGTCTTAATTTAATCATCTTGGCTTCTTTCTCCAGCATACACAATAATAACAAATTGAATAACTGATGATTTGCTGCCCTTTCATGCAACCCCAGATCTTCTGCCTTCATTCTGTTTAATGTTTGGGCCGGCCCTGCAACTGGCTACGGATGGGGAAATGAAAGGGGAACATAATACCTGAGCTAGAGGGTTGACTTGATAAGAAGTTAGAAGGCTTTGTCCTGAATCTTATAGGCCAATGGCAATTAGAGTAAACTTATTGAATTAACTGATAAATGACAAGTCACTATATCAATAATTTTATTGATTCAATGGGCTATTCTACTTGAGACTGACAACAGGATTTAGTCCAAACTATTGCAATCATGCAAGATAGGGCCATTATCTACAGAATGTTAGCTGCTCTTTCTGTTGTACTCAGAGAGACCTTATTTATTGGAAATAAGAATCCACATTCACATCACATGATGTAGGGCAGGACAGGCTGGTGTGCCCCTCCACATGTTTTTGGCCTACAGCTTCTAGCAACTCTCATCTGTCACCTCTGGCAAAATGATATGCAGTCATATTTGTCAGAGACATACCCTCCAACTGTCCTGGCTTTGCAGGAACAGTCCTAATTAATCCTCTATCATCCCACTATTTCAGCTGTTTCTCTCTTCTCCTCTCACCTTCATCCTTTGGCCTCAGTTTACTTCAGTAGCTGCAAACTGAGACGGTTAATGCAGAATTAATGCAGTTTGAAACTGCTTTAACTGTCATGGCTCTATCCTATGGAATCTTGAGATCTGTAGCTTATTGTGGCACCAGAGCTCTCTGAGAGAGAAGGTTGAATATATTACAAAACTACAAATCCCAGAATTCTATAGCCTTTAGCCATGATAGTTAAAGCAGTGTTAACCTGCATTAATTCTGCACTGTAGATGCACCCTAAATTAAAAGAGTAAAAGTAGTTTGCACTCAAGGAACTCAGCTGGGGGAGATGATTGGGTGGAATCGTGCCCTTCCCATGTGCTCAGACAAAAGCAAATTGCTGCAGTTTCTTCTAACATGTGTGTGCTTCCTCATTACGTAATAACTTTTGCCATCTTTACCACTGTCTCATGTTCCTTGGCCACGTGTCATAGTTTTCATCAGTGAAATCTTGGAGGGTTTACAGCAGGGGTAGGCAACCTTTCCCCTTTAAGGGCCGAGGGACTTCAACTCCCAGAATCCCAGGAGCTATTGGCCAACATGGGACTATTGGCCAACATGGCTGAGACTTCTGAGAGCTGAAGTCCGTCGGCCCTTAAAGGGGAAAGGTTGCCTACCCCTGGTCTACAGAGATGATCTGACACCTCTTGGTGCCTGAAGCAGAAAATCCAAGTGACACACATATTCCTCCCCACTGCAGTGGTAAAACTGTAGTATGCCATTTATAGCTGGGCAGATCAGAACTGATAGTTTCCATTCTTTCCTTTCCTCCCATGAAGAGCTTTTTGGCAACAGCTAGCAAAGGCCTGGGAATATGTAAGCAGCCTGGAGAAGTATGCAAGGGTTTTGTATTTTCTGGAGTCCAGCATTTGTTAAGGAGCCCAATGTGGGAAATCATTAGCTGGAGGAAAGTGGGTGGAAAGAGTTAGGAAAATTGAAATGGAAGTTGTTCCCAGGCCACCATCTGTCTGTGGAGTTTTCAGCATCTTCCACCCCAGCTCCATGTCCATGATCATCATCTCCTCCAGAGATCTGCCCAGAATACACTTCACAGCTGCACTTCTGGAAGGTCTGAATGGAAGCAGTTATACAGACTTCCTACACTCTCAGAAATAGAGGGATGGAAACAATTATGGGTGGAGGAAGGAATTGACAGGGGAAATCCTATTTCTTGCTTTCATGCGTTTAAGATGACCACATAACTACAGAGGACCAATCTGAGTTTTAGTTTTCTCAGTTTGATTTTCAGAATAAACAAGCCATCCAAAAATATTCATACATGTCTGATGTGTACCTTCAGTACATTTTGTCCAAGAACATCAGGTGATTCAATAACATAATGAAGAGAACATTTAACATTGTAGTAAATTGTGGGGGGTTTGTTCTTTTTGTTTCAAAATCCTGCATATTCTCAGTTTGGTAGAGAACAAATGATCTACAGATGCATCTTAGAATAAAGAAAAAGGCAGACTAGTTCCCATTTACCTTTGGTTTTTGGTTTTTTTGGAAAACCTCTGCCATGAATTAGTAAAATCCACAGGAGTGTTTGTCCACTGACCTCTCTGTTCACAATTTTCCTTTTCAATTTGTGGAACAGAGGACTTGAGCTATTGCTTTTACTACTAAATGGGACATCACTAACCCCTCACTACCATTTGAACTGTATATTTTCTACTGCTTTTCATCAGAGCATTTGATTATATTACTTCTGCTAGCTACTTTTATATGTAGTAGAAGGAATAAGGATGGCCAACTTACACTTGGCCAGAAATGTGGAAATGCATTTTCTCCAGAACAAAATAGGACACAGATGTGCATACAAGCTGCATATGTTAATTTGTATGTCTAGAGGCAAATTTAGAAATAATTTTATAATTTAAATAGAAATACAAAATGCTTCACCATAGTGGGGATAACTGTGATCAGGTGACCTGTGATCATGTTCAGTCTGCTCTTCATGTGCCAGCTGTGTATGAACAACTTCAAGCCCACTGCTGTTCTCCCTTCCCATGGTTCTTTGGCTTTAACCTGGATTTTGACTCATCAGTCTTTCAAATGGAATGTTTCAATGGAAAAGCACATCAGTGTAACTAATGCACAAATATTTGGTATCCATTCCCAGCATGTTAAGAAAAAAAAGTCAGCCCCATGTTTCAGTTAGCCCAAGAAGCACTGAAATAGAAGACACTGTCCATCAGGATGGTCTCCTGCAAAAAAGAGCAGAGAGGCATCTGATAAGGAAAGGTATTTTTAAAAAATGAGTGCATCATTTTGCTGTTCATATATTGATTTGAAACGGCAAATGAAAGTTTGTTGTTGCTTTTGTGTGCCTAAACGCCATGGGGTTTTCTTGGTAGAATTTGTTCAGAGGTGGTTCCCTTGCTTTTCTCTGAGGCTGAGAGAGTGTGACTTGCCCAAGGTCACCCAATGGGTTTCCATGGCCAAGTGCAGGTTTTAACCCTGGTGTCCTAGTGTTCTAGTCCAAAACTGAAATCATTTTACCATGTTGGCTATCAAAGACTAGCATCTTGTTATTGATACACACAGGCAGTCACCAACATCCCCTGAAAACCCAGCACTTTCAAGCTGCCTTCCTTCTGAACAGCCATGCAGTGGCTTGTGGAGACCAAAGGATAGCTGAGCAACATCTTGCTGTGTACCTACAGCGAGATGCATAATGATGTCGCATCCTGTGGAACCTTGCAGGCATCCTCTGGATGTCCTGTAGAGTGTTGTCATTTTTATGCATCTGTCTGTTTTCAGGACTCTTCTCAGTAATTTCCCCACTCTACATCAACTGCTATAAGGCTGTGTCAGGAAGAGAAACAGCATGAAAAAGGTGGATTGAGGGGAGAGACATTAGACAAGGTATCATTCTGCCTGGCGAAAATTCATGCTATGTCTTTTTGTTGCAGAAATTTGCTTACAGTGGTATATTTTTTGAACCTTTATTGTATGGCAAAGAGAAGACTAAGAGATACGTTCAGCTCATGGCAAGACAGAATAGGTAATCTAAACACTGAATTTCCAACCCAGAGCAAAAGTGTAGGGTTTTTGCCATTTGGGGACAAAGCTTGCCATGCCCCAACCACTGGGCCTGAGTCACAGTTCTCTGGGCTCTTACAACCTATCCGTTCTGCAAGAAATAAAAAGAGTTACTTAGGTAAGCTTTCCTTCTCAGACCTGTCTCCTTTTGTATCTGTTACTTTTGTATGAATCAGAGAGTAATGCAAAAACTGTTTTAGAGACAAAAGTTCCTAAAGTAATTTTCTCTCTCTCCAGCTCTCAGAGTGGCTGGAAATTGTGCCTTTCTATTATCAATTGTTTCCTCTCACATTTCCCCAGTGTCTTGACTACAGAAAAGGAGCCTTGACAGGGAATCTTTGTGAAGATTTGTGTGTGGCACAGAAATTGATCTACAAACGCTGCCTTTATTATGACAGAGGTAAGAAAGTCATCCAAGCTGACTGGAGAGGTCGCCCAGTCATTCTGAAATCCAAAAATGAAATATTCTCAAGCTACCGCCATCTTGGCTTCCTGGAGGAGCTGGAATCACAGGGTATTCCAGAGGCAGAATTGCTTCTGATGGTTGCTTTGGAGATCAAGAATGTTCTGGGCTTAGAACTTCCTAATAACACAGTGGGACCTTTGTGGACTAAAAGGAGAGGTCCACACTGGAAAGCACAGCTAGCTAGTATGTGGTCCTTACTCCAACAAGAAGAATATATTTACTTTAGTGTACTGCAGGATTTCAGTAAACATGTCCTAAGGGTCATTGGCTCTTGTGGTCACTTCTATGCTGTGGAATATCTGACTGCAGGACATGCCTGGCACAAAACCTTATTCTCAGTTGAAGATGCTCTTGGTGCCTCCTTCTCTGGGATTAAAAGCAATGCTAAAGCCATCACTGAAATTGCAATCAGCTTCCTGGATATGGTGAATCATTTTGACAATGATTTCTCTCATCGGCTTCATCTCTGTGACATCAAACCGGAAAATTTTGCCATCCGAAATGACCTGACGGTAAGTAAGCACCTAGGTCTTGGTGACAAAATATATGATTCATTTTGATTTATATAAATAAAGTTGTGAGTACAACTGGCATTTTAAGAGGATCGATTGATAACACATGTGCAAAGTGCTGTGTGCCAAAAGTGTTTCAGATCTATATTTGTAAATCTGGACCTGATGTAGAAATTTGTTACTGGCATACTTTGTAATCAAAATCACTTGTCTCTAGACCTTAAATGATATGGCTTCTGCTTTTTTTCCCCTTTGCTGCATTATGATCACAGCAAAATGTTTCCTGAACATTCAAGCTACATGCCAAATTCAATTAATGATGCTATTCTGAACAAGTGGAACCTGCAACAATTAATTTATTATTGAGTTCTGTTCAGCATTTCAGCCAACCAGCCAGGCCCTTTTCTAGGCTACTCCATTACATTCCATCTCTCCCAGTCTTTGGTTTCATCTTCCCAAAAGAGTCTCAGTGTTCTATGGTCACTGAATAAGCAAAGTCCTCATTCAGCTTTTGGGAGACTTTTTCTCCTTACAGTATTTTTCTCTCTCCTATGAACAGTTATCTTGTGGTGCAGATCTTGGGATTCCTCCAAACTTACTTATACCTCTTGTGCATGGATACCTCTTTTGATCATGTGAGGATTGACATTCAGAACTGAGTTTGAAATTACAATATAAAAGTGTGACCCTCCCCCAACAAGTTGTTGAAAAGTGGAGTAGTCCTGTTCACTATGGTCCAAAACACACTGCAGAAATAATCCAGTTTGAGACTGCTTTAACTGTCCTGGTTCATTGCTAGGGAATCCTGGGAACTGTAGTTTATTGTGGCACAAGAGCCCTCTGACAGAGAAGATTAAATATCTCACAAAATTACAGCTCATAGAATTCCCTAGCACTGAGCCAGGGCAGTTAAAGTGGTCTCACTCTGGCCTCCTCTGGATTTTCTGTACTACCCTTCTACCATGGTTAGTAAGCATTCTGTAGATACAGAGCAGACTATGTTGGGTTGTCTTCCTCCTTCTGGTTCCCCTCACCCCATAAAAGACCTTCTGTATTTCTGAGAACCATGGGATGCCCACAAGCGTAGCGACACCTTCTCTTGTGTGGCAGTGAAGTTACTTTAAAATTATTATTAAATCTGCCTGTACTCTAAAAATGACTTTTACATTACATAATTATAGTTCTGTAAGTCCACTTTAACTGCCATGGTCACATACTCTGGAATCTTGGGATTTGCAGTTTAGGGAAGTGTATTTAGAATTCTGAGCCAGAGAGCTTTAGTGCCTTACCAAATTAGGATGGAATCATGGACGTTAAAGTGGAAGTATTATGCTATAATTATGCAGCATGAAAGAGCCCTTCATGTTCAACACATCTAATGGCAGTAAAAGCTCAGCATTGGAAATGGAGTTGGTATTGGTAATGGTGATGATGATGGGAATGATGATTATAGCTGTAGAGATGTGTTCTCTTGAAGACATTAACAATAGACTTGAGAATCCTGTAGCTGTCCTGCAAAACCATAGTACTTAAGCTTTCCTTTAGTTAACAGTTAACAGAGAAGGATATTTTTTTTATTTCTGTTGGACTTTTATTTCTGTTGGATTTCAAGAGAGGGGTAGGAGAAGAGGATATTCCTGAAACTAAGTTTTCAGTAATTTTGCCTTTCATTTCATGCATCATGAGTCTTTGAGGGACAAGAATAATAGAAATACAACTAAATGTTAATCTCAGCTGGAGTTTTGGTAAGTAAAGACTTCTACAGAAGGGTCTTCAAATCATGCTTTCAATTCAACTTAGAGCAAATTAATTTCTTCCTGCAGAGTGAAGGAAGAATCTGGAGTTCATTAGTGGGACTGCTAACAGTATCTGTATTTATTAAGTATGCACAAAGAACTTCATACTTCAAAAGTGCTCTGCAAAGTTTAAGCAGGTAGTCACTTAAAGGCATAGGCTTATTTTTACTCTCCAGTTTATTTTTATATTTATTCAGGTGAATAATTAGAACCTAGGGAATGAGTGGGAAAGAGCAAAAAAGCATGAGAAGATTTGACTTATTAAGTAGAGAAATTTTCTGCCTCTGCTTTGCTTGCAACATGTTTAGTCAGATTCAGTAGGGTTGCTACACAGCAGCTTTCTGCATATTTGAATGCCTTTTTGGCTGATAAGAAGACACCAGCATCCTGTACCTGTATGGTACTGATAGTGTGATGGCTACATGGTTCTGATAGAACTGTCCCCTTATTATTGTTGCTGCTTCTGTTATTCTATGTCTTCAAGTCGTTTCTGACTTAGAAGCTTATCACATTCTACGATAAAGTGACTTACCTGATCTGGTTTAAAATTTAAAGCAGGTGGCTTCCTGATCTTATCAGAAGGATTTAGCTGCCGAAATTGCCACCCAGGTCCATCCCTGTTCCCAGGGGTGCTCAGCGTGCCTCTTTTCGAAGCCGAGAGTTTTCCGGCTTAAGAAAATGGTTGTCGGAGCGGCCCTGGGGGTGGGTATGGACCCAGACTGGAGCTGGGCAGCAGTTTCAGCAGCTAAATCCTTCTGCTTAAATTGACCTTAAGGCAATCCTGTCACAGGGGTTTCTTGGCAAGTTTTGTTCAGAAAGGATTGACCTTTGCCTTCTTCTGAGATGTGAGAGTATGACTTGCCCAAGGTCACCCAGTGGGTTTCTGTGCCCATGCAGGGATTCGAACCCTGGACTCCAGAGTTGTCATCCGATCCTCAAACCACTACACCATGCTAATTCTGTCTCTTACCTGTATCTAATCATGCGCATTCAACACACACTGATGGTTTTTGGTTTAAGCAGCAACTGAGATGCCCTAGGGGAAACACACACATACACACAAACAGAGCACAGCCCTAATCAAACAAGTAATAAATTGTTACAGTACATGGGCTGCATTCTTGTGAAACTGAGAGCAATGAGGTTAATGCTGAATGGCAACACTTCTGAGGCTATCTCATGTGGGAGACCAGCATTTTTTTTCCTTTTAATATGCCAGGGACTGTTACCATATTTGTACCCATTGGCTACAGCCATTTCTTTCTTTCCGGAAACTCTCTATGGTCCAGCAGCTAATGATTCAAAGACTAGCACTGGTCCAGGGACCACCAATTTGAGTAGAAGTACTGTAGAGGACTGGAGCATCAAGAAAAGTAAACATTCATTTTGTTACCAAACCCAAGGAACTTCTAAGCCTGACCTCTTTTTTCAGTTTTTATTCAGCTACTTTATAGTGTTGGCACAAACTGGGAAAGAAATCTGTCACATGAAAATCTCATTCTGAGTGCCAGTGTCTCACTCTTTGCCTTAATTAAATGCATGTAGAAAATGCAGTTGGTGGGGAAACAAATGGAGGTCACTCCTAGTTTTAGGATGCTCATACTAGAACTAATGCAAAACTACTGATGAGCTACTACTGATGAATTCACTGTTTTTGACTATTTTTTGGAATACAGTTTGCTTCTACGATGGCTCCATGTTGGGCCACATATGCTGATTATTACTCTTCCGTATGTGAAATAACAAAATATCCAGGACACGATAGAAACAAATTATTGGCTGTTATTATTCTAATTCTGTTTGCATTTTTGTTTTCTTTAACTTTCTGGCAAATCTTGGGTGCAGCTTAAGTGTTACACATACAGATCATGACAGCTGGGACACAATTAAGGTCTGACCCACTTATGTGCATTTGGTCAAACCAAACACTAATCAGCAACAGCACTCCCTCCCATTGCACCTCTCTTAAGGAAACAGACACTCTTAAGAAGTTACAGTGCATTGCAGATATGTGTCTGATACTGCAAGCATGAACTTGCAAAAGGCCTCAAGGCATGTCAGTCTTCTGAATCTTCCAAAGAAATCTAAAAGAAATGCTTGGAGTGATATACTTTAAGACAGATTGCTGTGGTGTGTAAACTGCCTTCCCTCTAGTATTGTTATTTTTCTTTATTTTTCTTTATTTTTTTAAAATTTTTCTTTTTCTACAATATTATCACATATACATTTCATTCTGATATTTTACATAAGAATGTTGTTCATAACATAAAACAATATATTTGTTTGTACTTTCACCAAATCTCATGTGTGGTTCACTTTATAACTTTTTAATTTTCTTTAAAGACTTATTTTTCTATTACTATTAATATATATATAATCATACATCTATAATGTATTCTCAGAGTCTAAATCCATATATATAATAAATTTCCCTTTGTATTCCCCCCATTGGTACTTTTCCATATTACTGCATTATCTACACCTTACTTCCATCTATTTTTACAAAATTCATTAATTGGGAGCCACTCTGCCTCAATGTCATTCATATCTTCCTGGTTAAGATGAGAAGTTAAAATGTCAATTTCCATCATTTCTATTACTTTCAACAGCCAATCATCCATTTATGGTAGTTCTTTATCCTTCCATTTTTGTGCTGCTAATAACCTTGCCACTGTTATCATATATAGTAGAATTTGCCAATGTTTTCTCTCCAAATGAGGCAGTATCTTATTCAGCATATTGAGTAAATAAATTTCTGGTCTAAATTATAATTTATGTTTATTATCTGTCCAATCATAATAATCTATTTTCCTCCAATACATCTTTAATTTTGGGCAATGCCACCACATATGGAACCATGTTCCCAGCTTTCCTTAACATTTCCACTAGAATTAGTCTTGTAAATTCTCACAATTTTAATTGGTGTTAAATGCCACTTATGCTCCATTTTCAGATAATTCTCTTTTAGGTCTTGTGATTTGGTGATTTTTTTGTTTATGTTTTAGTGTACTTCTAACTCTCTAAATCAATTACTTTGTCACAATCCGAAGCCCATTTTATCATCACATCTGAGATCAGATCATCTTCTTGTTCCCTGTCCCTTAGTAGTTTGTACAGATTCACCATTCTCTTTTTACTTGGACCTAAGAGAATCTTATCAATTTCAGGTACACCATTCCCAAATTCTTCAACTTTTTGATCCATTAGAAATCTTTCCTTTAATTGCATATATAGAAGCCAGTGCATTTTGGGTTCTAATTGAATTATTTTGTTTATTGATTTCATTTCATATTTGTTTGATTGTACTTCCGTCAATATATCTTTATATGTAAGCCAACTATCTAATGACTTCCCTCTTCCTAGGAATGCTTCCTGAGGTGATAGCAATAGAGGCCTTTTCCTATAATCTTCTTCTTGAATTTTTCCCCAGATTTGAAGTAAAGCTTTTTTAAGAATATGGTGCCAAAATTCATTATGGATAAATGCTATGTCGTACCAGATGTAGGCATGCCAACTGAATTGATTGTTGAAGCCCTTGACCAGGGGTAGGCAACCTTTCCCCTTTAAGGGCTGAGGGACGTCAGCTCCCAGAAGCCTCAGCCATGTTGGCCAATAGTCCCATGTTGGCCAATAGCTCCTGGGATTCTGGGAGCTGAAGTCCCTCAGCCCTTAAAGGAGAAAGGTTGCCTACCCCTGCCCTTGACAGTCAACAATGTAAGATTATCTAATAAGATCCAGTCTGCAATCTAATTCAGTGCATTCGCCCAATAATATAATTTTAAATCTGATACACTTCCTCCTCCTTCCCCTTTTTGTCTTGTCATGGTCTTCCAATTGATATGCAGTTCCTTATTGTGCCACACAAATTTCTTTAAGTCATTTTGCCATTCTTGTAGTAATTTATCACTATTTAGTATTGGAATACTTTAAAATAGAAACTTCATCTTTGGTAAGATTAGCATCTTTATGGCTTCTATCCTTTCTAATAATGTAAGTTGTAATTTCACATCTTTCTTAATTTCTCTCCACAGCACTTTGTAGTTATTATCAAACAAGTCCATATTTTTCTTTGTGAGCCAAATCCCAAGGTATTTGCCTTTACTTTGGATTTGGCAATTAGAGCTAGTTTCTATCATTTTGTTCTCAATTTTTGGTTATAATTTGTGTCTTCTTTCTATTAATTTTGAATCCAGAGACCTTGCCAAAATCTTCCATTATATTCCCTGTTGATTAGGTTCTTCTAATATGATGACCAGATCATTGGCAAATGCCTTAAGTTTATAATCAAAGCCTTTAATTTTCAACCCTTATATCCTCTTCCCTCCTGATTTTGTTGGCCAATATTTCTAATACAATTATGAAAAGTAATGGGATCAAGGGGCACCCTTGTCTTGTTCCTTGTTCTATATCGAATGTTATTGATCTTCTTCCACTTACAATTAGTTGAGCAGTTTGCTTTTCATATATTCCTTTTATCCAAGAAACAAAGTTTGTCCCCACTCCCATTCTGTTCAAAATTTCAATCATGCAACTCCAATTCACATTGTCAAATGCCTTTTCAGCATTGCCAAAAATTAACCCCAACATTTTTTCATTGTTTCTTTCATAGTATTCCAGAACATCCAACACAATTCTTACATTTTCTTTCATCTGTCTGGAAGGAAGAAAGTCAGATTGGTTTTCATTTATATAGTTTACAGTTATATGTTTTATATCCTTATTGTGAAGGTCCACCTCTTCTGCCATTTTATGCTCTCTGCCTCTTGTCTGCATTCTCACTCCTCCACGTTCGTCTTTTTCCTTCTCTGTTCTCAATTTTCTCATAAAGTCCTTTGCCTTCTTTATAGTATTGATTCTGTAACACCTTTGTTTATATAGAAAATATACACCTTTTTTTCATTCCCATGAATAAGTTATTTTCTGTCCAATCAGCTCTTGAGTCAAAAATTTGTAATCCTGTCTTCTTTTTAACACTTCAATTGGGATGTCCTTATAAATTCTAACGGTATTTCCTTCTACTGTCAAGTCCTCTTGATAGCTCTTCTGAAGTATTTGTTCTCTCAGTTTAGTTCTTGTAAATGTAATAACCACGTTCCGGGTTATTTTTCTCTCTCTAGCGATCATCAAGTTCACTCTAAAAAATTCATCTATCTCAATCTCCATCTCTTCTTCTGAGATCTTCACAAAGCCCGCTAATGCTATAATGATCTTTCTTGAAAGAAACAAAAGTATTGTTATTTTTGAAGTGAAAAGCAAGGTCACAAAAGTGAATATTGTCCCAACACCTGAGAGACTAGAATTATCTGGTCACATCTCCCATAGAGTGAACATGAATTTGGCAAGCAATTTCCATTAGCAGCAGCCTCAACTCCTTTTGTGTGTGTGTGTGTGTGTGTGTGTGGTGTGAGGAGTCAATATTCATAAAAGTGCTATTTTACACTGAAGATTCAGTGGCTAAAGACTACAGCATGGCTAGAAAGTAGCTCTGGATCCACTGGCAATAAATATCTCTGTGCACTGCAGTCAATCAACAAGGATTTCTGGTCCTTAGTCATCTAAAACAAACAGTAATAAAATTAATCTCCCTTCATTCATTATATTGCCAGAAAAAAGACAGAACTGGTATGTACATGTACATAAGGACTGCAAGCTTTGTTCAGCTCTGGCATTCACAGAATTTCTGGGTTCAGAATGCTTTAATTCATAGAATTTGTAATTTGTGTCAGGCTCTGATTGCTGGGTCTCTGTGCTGCAGCTTTTCTTTAAAAAGCAGATCCATCAAACCTTCAAGTCCTTCTGCCTCTGGGATATAAGATTAGGCAGAAGCTCAGTCATCTTGGTGGAATGCCACTTGTGCTTCTGTCATGACAGATAAAGCAGCAGAGAACCTCAGGTGGGGAATATGGGAATCAAACACCTGGGGCAAGACCAGCACCTAAGTCAGCAAAAAGGAGGATGAAAAATAAACCCAGTGCAGGACAAAAATCATTAATGCTTGCTCATTAAGTCAGTTGGTCATTTATTGCATTTGACTGAAAGCCATTACAAATCGAACAAGAAAATACATCCATACATGTACATCCATACAAAAAAACTAGATTAATAAATCTCTTGTACAGCCTATAGCAATATCTTTCAAATAATCAACACAATACTTTTAGCAGCTTTAGCAAATAAGGCTGTTTTATGTATAACATATGGATCAGACAATAACCAGCATAGTTTCATGTAAGAGTTCTCACCCTGTAAGGGTACTTAAATCTCTCCCAAGAATCTCTTCCAGGGGGTTTGATAAAGCTGGCAGTACTAAATAGTGTAAAATATCCTCTACCTCTCTCCCACTCCACAAACATAGAACCTTAAATTTCTCAGAACGTTTCTAAATCTATGTAGTTCTCAGAGAGGCAAAAGTAAGTGTAAATTTTGCTCTCTTATGTGATTTGACTTCAACAGATGATACAAATGGGAAAAATGAAGGTTTAATTGAAACTAAGTCATGATCATTTATCTAACTTATAGATCCCATCCCCCAGCTTGTTTTTAACTTTAAGAAAGACAAAAAATATCTGTTGAAAGAGTTTTAGAGGTGCAAAGCTTAGTTTACCTAAATAAAGCTTAGTAAGATGATCCACTGATATGTCCAAGACCCTCTTATAATACGGAAGACTGTCTCTTGCTCATTAATTGTTCAGTGTGTTACAGAGTTGTTGGTCAGATGAAACAACCAACAAGTGGGGGCTAAAGGAAGAAGCAGTGTCCTGCTTCATCTGAATATTATACACCATCAAAATAAGTTGCAGCCTGCCAGCCATATCTTGGTTCCTACCTCACCAGCTGCTGTTGAGCTAGAACTTCACCAGGCACCAGAGCTAAAGAGAAATTCCTTGAATCCAAGTCTGTCTGTAATGAATCTCTGCCAAAATAAATACTACTGGTTGCTAGTATTGCCTAGTGTTCAACAATAGGTTACCTTTAGACCTTCAGACGTTGATGAATTACTTCTGTCTTCCATCATCACTGGCCAGCCTTGGTGGTAAAATGGAAGTGCCATAGAATCCACTGTCCTGCTTTGCACTGGTATATTCTAATTAAAACATGGATTGTGTCTTGATGTGACTTAAACTACCACTCTGGTACAGCAGAGCCCATCTGGCCAGATTCAGGGGTGTGGGAACCATGATCACGAAGAGCTAAATGAGTTACCAGAAGGTCAAGAGGAATGTATGAAGAAGGGGTGATGTTCCCAAAACATTCCAAGCTCAAGAGCCAGATAGTAAACCAACATCAACAATCCAAAAGATTCAGCAGGATGTTTGTGACTTGTGAACACTTTGGGGGGCATAAACAGCCGCTGAAGCTTTCAAGCAGAGATACTTCAAGACTGGTATTGTTTCCAACACTAGTCAGAGCTACTGCCTTGCTTATAATGCTGAAGGCTTCTAGATCCACCCTGCTCCCCAAGCACACCTAGATGGTAACTGCATACTTCATTTGAGGAGACTAGTTTTGCCTAACTGCTTTAGCTTATGCTTTCTTGATGGGTGGGGAGCTGGGTTGTTTTTTGTTTATCATGCTTGGATAGCTGTGTTGCCCAACAGATGAGGGGGCTGGCTGGTCTTTCAACTATTTGACTTGGTGGCTCCTAAGTCTCCCCCCTTTCATGTTAGCAGACTGAGGCTTGTTCCTCATCTGAGGAGTCCTTTGGGATGGCAGGAAGATTTCCAGGAGTGAAGGTGAGAAAGAAGGACCAAAGCAAAGTGTGAATCCAGTATTAAAAAAAACCCCAGAGAACACAACATGAAGTTGCCATAGTGAGAAATAAATTCTCTCATATTTCCTATTTAAAATAATTTATATGGTAACAGCTATGATATCTAGTTCAGACTTTGAAAGGCCAGTGGACTACTGCACCATGACAGGTTCACTTCAGCCACTTTCAATGTATCAATGCTACACAGTTATAGCAGTCTGATACCACATTACTTCTGATAGTTCCATCCTTTGGAATCCTGAGATCTGTAATTTGGCAAATGCACTAGAAGTCTCCAAAAGAAAATGTTAGCTACCTCACCAGATTACAAATTCCATATTCTATAGAATGGAGCACACAAACAGGGCAAATTATTTCAATCTAGACCAAATGTAAACCTCAGGTTACTTTGGTTCATGGGCTAGCAGTCTGGGCTTCTTAAGAAGGTTGCAATCCCTTCCTCACTGAGCCATTATTTGTTGATTTTCCAGCTAAATAAACTGGTATTTTTGGTCTAATATCTGTTCTTTTGGTATCACCCACCACTGAAATGAAACCTCTGAGAAACTGAGTTGGGCCCTCAGCTCAAAAGAGGTTCTGTATCCTTGGCCTTGCCTATTGTTTACTCTATTTGGTGGCAGCTGTCCAGAATTTCAGGAAGAGGTTTTTGACATCTCCATCTACTGATAACAAGTTAACAAAGTACATATATTCCTGGGCATTACTACTTTAACAGAACATTTGGTGTCAGAGGCAAAAATAACATGGAAGGAATAGAAAAATGAGGATGGAAATATACTTTTTGTGTGAATACACCACTAAAAGAGAACAGCAGTTCAACATGTTTCAGAAATTTTTAAATTTAAGACTAACAATGTTCATATGGGAAATGAAACTACCTGGTCAAATAAGCTTTGCATAGGTCAATAAAAACATTTTGAACCTTCTAAAGACCGATTGAAAGTTTCTTCCAAAATGCATCCAGGTCTCCACTTTTCTTATGATATCCATTTTGGTGACTAAATATATTGCTCTTTTCTTTTATTTAGCATACTGGGGAATTGTTGAGGCAGGCTTATCTCTCCTCTGTTTTTGTCTCTGTTTTGCCCTTCACAGGATTCTGTAAGGGATTCTGGAGCTAGGTGCTGTTTACCTTACCTGTTGTAGACAAGCACACAGGGCAAGAGTAGAATCAGTTAAAGATGAATGCCATTCTTCCCCAGATCAGGCTTTATTGCATTATTTACTATAGACACACCACTGCAACCCAAAGTTGAAAATCTGTGTTTCTCCTATAGTATTCTCTCAGTGCTAATGCTGCTAAAAGGTTCCAGGAAGGCAAAGGAGGAGCAAGAAAAGGGGACTCAGCAGGCATAAAAAGACTGTAAAAAGGAGCATGACTCTCAGATGCTTTGTTAACTGTGGTACTTTTAACTGGCAACTCCAAGGACTGCGTCTGGATTTTTTTGCTCTACCACTAAGCCATAGTAGTGGAGCCCTAGTGGTGCAGTGGTTAAATGCCAGTACTGCAGCCACTCACTCACAGCCACAAGGTTGTGAGTTTGATTCCAGCCAGGGGCTCTAGGGTCGACTCAGCCTGGCATCCAGGTCACTAAAATGAGTACCCAGCTTGTTAAGGCAATTGGCTTACACGTTGTAAACTGCTTAGAGACTGCTTAGTTCAGTATGAAGCAGTATAGAAATATAGCTGCTATTGCTATTGCTATGGGATAACAGCTTGTGAGACTGCTGGTATCATGTCCCTGTATTTGGTGATATGTTTAAATGAGTCTGCTTAGAATAAAAGAAACAGAATGTATATCCTCACTGGGGGCAAAATCCTTTCCAAGAAGAACTGAATTACATTATTTTAAGGATGACATTTTGATCAACCATCTCCCAGACAAAATTGCTCTTTGCTGTCACACAACTATCAGCCATAACAGTTTCAATTTTGTTTCCAGCCCCGGAGTTGCAGAACTCATCAGCAAAAGCTCTTCTACTTGTAATTTCTAATTTTACCTTGTATTTGCTCTGCAATGCTTGGATCAGCAGTCACAGGACTCAGAAACAAAGAGAAGTGGCAATTTGTGTGATGGTTTGCCTCAAGAGTATGTAACCTTGAATGTATTGCTGTGATTGTAGGTGGTTGCTATCGATGTAGATATGGCTTTTTTTGAACCTAAAATGAGAGACATCCTTGAACAAAACTGCACCAGAGACCAAGACTGTAATTTTTTTGATTGCTTCTCGAAGTGCAACCTGAGGAACAGAAAATGCAGAGCAGAGAGAGCCAATAATAACCTTCAAGTAAGTGACCAAGGGATTATTTGTCTATTACTCAGTGCATGCCTCTCATTTAAAATAGCCATTATTGCATGGATAAGAATAAATGAACCTGTGTTGGTCATTAAGAGCTATTTCACATCTGCCTGCACATCACTGGATGTGGTGGCTTTCCTTTATGAATAAGCTGTCACAGATCTAATTGCCAGAGACAGAATTTCATACTGTGCATATAAGTTAAAGCAAAATGCTTTTCTCTAAAGATGGGCAGAATCTAAAGAGGTGGGTTCTGTGTAATTCCAGCAGTGGGATACTGTCAAAAAGTACCCCAACACACACAAAGGATAGGTATTTCTCCTTGCTATAGCATCTAGTAATATTCACCACACTGATGTGGTATCAGGGCTTTGTTACATTCCCTGGCTATTCCAGTGGTGATCAGTATTGTTGAACAGAAAGTAGGAAATCTTGTAATATGATGACATTTGCAAGTATGGGCCAGGGGTGGGTAAGCCATGCTCCTCCAGGTATTGTTGGACTGAAACATACTTCATCTCTTTTTATCAGCTATGGTGCCCACTACACATTATTTGTTGTTATGTGCCTTCACGTCATATCTGGCTTATGATGATCCTATCATAGGGCATTTTGACAAATGTTATTCAGGAATGGCTTGCCATTGCCTTCATCTTAGCCTGAGAGAGTGTGACTTGCCTAAGTTCAGTCTATGGGTTTACATGTCTGAGTGTGGATTCAAATCCTGGTCTCTCAAAGTCCTAGGAGCCCTGGTGGCGCAGTGGTTAAATGCCTATACTGCAGCCACTCACTCATAGACCACAAGATTGCGAGTTCAATACTAGCCAGGGCTCAGGCTTGACTCAGGCCTGCATCCTTCTGAGGTCGCTAAAATGAGTACCCATCTGTGCATGTGCCAATTTCTGTGTATTTCTGCGCATGTGCAAATGAAACAAAATGGGGGGCGCGGCGTGCGTGGTGGGGGCGGTGGCGGTGGGAGTTGCATGCACCTCCATTCCCCCCCCTCGGCCCGCGGAAGACCTGGAAGCCAGCGGACCGGCCCCAGGTAAGAAAAACTTGCCAACCCCTGCTTAGACACTCCATAGCGCAGTATGAAGCAGTATATAAATGAAGCTGCTTTTGCTTTAGACCAACAGTCAAACTACCATATTACACTGGCTCTCCTACACATTATTGAACATTATTATTATTATTATTATTATTATTATTATTATTATTATTTAAACCACTCAATTACCAAAGTTTTCATGCTATGGGGATGTGACATTTCTGTAGCAGGTGTAATATGTAGACCAACTGTATGTCAAGGGCTGAGAAATCAAGGGATGTGCATGAACTGGTGAAAACATGTCCTTCAACTAAGTATTCTGTTTTTTATTTTAGATTTAAATCCAAGAATAGGTCTATTGAATCAATAGAAGATACATAACAGTATACCTTCCAACTAGTCTCAGTTTGTTTGGAACAGTTCTGATTAATCTTCTGCCGTAGCACTTTTTCAGCTGTTTTTAAAATATTTCTCTCTCCTCCTCCTCCCACCTTCCCCCTCATCCTCAGCCAACTTCAATTGCTGCAAATTGAATTCAAAATGCAAAAGTTGTTTGCACTCAGTTAACTGAGGAAGAGGAGAGGAGGCGGGCAGAATTTTGCCTTCCCTTTAGACTAAGGCAAAAGGAAACTGCTGCAGCCTCTCTGGCTTTTGTATTCTTCCTCATTAATTACTTTTGTCATCTTGACCACTGTGTGGTTTTACTTGTCCACATGCCCCGGTTTTCATCTGTGAAATGTTGGAGTGTGTGTATGGTTAACAAGTTCCTATTGATTGAGTGAGCCCACGCTAATTAGAACTTACAATAGGTTTAGGGCTTTAGGCCCTAATTCCATATTACAAATTAATCTGGGGCCTTCATTTGGTTACATTACAAGGAGATAATGCATGTTGTCACTATGTTTTCTTGCTCTCTTCTTGCTACTTGATTTAGCTGACAAGTTCAGCCTCTCGTCCTACACAGTGGCCTCCAAATAGACAGGGCTACAACTCCCATCACCTTCATCCTGTCATGCTGCCTGAGAATGACAGGAGCTGTAGTTCTACACATCTAAAAGACGCCAGTGTGGAGGAGGTTGAATCTGATCAAGTGTCTGAATGAATTTCTGAACAGTCATTTATAACAAAAACTTGTGAGGGAAAATCCTTAAAGTAGGTCTGAGAATTGTGTGGACCTCTAGCAGTTGTTGGTCAGCAACTTCCTGCCTTCCTTACCATTGGCTATACTGGAAATTGCTGTCCAACAACATCTGGAGTTTTCCACACAGTTTCCACCCCTGTCTTAAAGAGTGCTGGAACTGTGCAGATTATTGCTTCCAAATGACACCAAGACTGTTTTTTTCTCCTTTTCTTTACCACAGGTTATCTGTGACAAAATATTTCGCCCCTGGTTCTCACTAAACTTCAGAGGATCTGCCCTCTCCTCCCCTTTGCAGCTACAGTTACAGAAAGCGGTGCATGACTGTGCAAAACCAAGGACCAGGGATATTGATTATTTCCAGCGCAGTTCTCCAGATTCCCTTTCCAAGTTATACCAGTTGCTTCGAGCCAGCCAAAAGGAACTTCAGAAAGCTAGCAATCCCGATCATCAAATCCACCCGTGACTTACAGTTGGCCCTCTGTATTCACAGATTCTTCATCTAAAGATTCAACCATCTATATATATATATATATTTCCAAAAAGCAAGCCTTGACTTTGCCATTTTATATAAGGGATACCATTTTACTATACCATTGTATATATTGGGACTCAAGTATCCACGGATTTTGGGATTTTGATATCCACAGGGGTCTTAGAACCAAACCTGAGTGGATACTGAAGAATAACTTTTGCTTTTGCTTCTGTTCAATTGAAATAATTTCTACTTATTGGTTTTTTATTGTTCTTTGAAAATTGTGATTGAAGATGTAGTGAGTTTATTATTAATACTCATTGAAATGTGAAATCATTTTCCTTGAACTCTGTTTTACTTCACTCCTGAACACATGCTGTTTCCCCTGCTGATATTTTGCATTATATTGTTTATCCAAAAAGCAACAGCAGAACCTCCTTAAGCTAATGTCTGACCCAAGGGTGGAAAAACATTGAAATTTCAAATGTGCTTTGGAGGTGGAGGAAAAACGATCTCCTACTTTGAGGATTAATTCTAGCTTTAAAATAAGGGTTGGAGTGAGTTGAGCAACTAAATGAATGTTGTATTCATTGGAGATTGTGCAGAATAACTAAGATATTCACTAACAAGAAAGTGAGTTGATATCTGAATGAAAGACATTTTTAAAAGAAATTTGTCCATGTTATTGTCTCTTTGCTAGCACTCTGTAACTATTTTATAATTTAGGCTAACTTTCCCTTAGCCCTCTGGCTAAGGTGACAATGAAGAGTGCAACCCATTCAGGCCAGGTCATGGTTTCTGTATTCCTTAATGTTCCATAGAGAATATGGAAAAGTTGCTTTTTTTGGACTCTTGTCATTCGGCTGTCAATGTAGCCATTCTGGAAATTGTAGCCTGAAAAGGAACTTTTCCAGGCTCTGGTTTCAGTGCTGTTGCAGCATTGTATGGACTAAGAAAATCCATTTTTGCAGAAGGACTGGGAATTCAGAACCAAGAAGTATCAGGTCTTGTTGCCATTGGCCAGGATACTTCGGTAGTACTACAGCAGCCCTAAACTGCCTCTGTTACCTGGAGATTCCTGGCACCAGGTGCAATGTTTAATTCCCACCTTCAATTGAGTTTCTTTCTTTCTTTTCCAATAGCCCCCACCTAAAATAAATAAATAAATAAATAGACTGAATTGGATGCAGCGGTGACCTTGTGATAGGGTTGCCTTAGGATCACCATAACTCAGAAATGACTTGAAGGCACACAACAATAACAAACAGCAAGTCTCCAAAATAGCATTTGCAAGCTTTAGGTGGAAGAGTGAAACCAGTGTGCTTAATGCTGTTTAAAACTTGACTTCCTCAAACTTAGGGGGGATGCAGACGAGGGCGTCCAAGACGCCCTGGTCCGCAGCGCTGCGGGGCCAAGGCAGCCTCACCGCGGCGCCTCCCCGGCGAATCTAAAAGGAGCACCAAATTGGCGCTCCTTTTAGATTTCAGAGAAAGTGCGCCCCAAAAGCGGCGGGCGCACTTTCTCTGACTCAAACGCCACGGCGTGTGTGGTCGCCGCGGTGTGAGGTCAACCCGGAAGCTCCGTCCGTCTGGATGGCTGGCGCTTCCAGGGGCGACCTCAGGAAGAGGAAGGGGCGCCGCTCGTGCGGCTGCCCCTCCTCTTCCTGGCCTCGGAGACGGCTCTATTAGCCGTCTGCCGAGGCCCTTACTAAAGCACAGTCCTAAGAGTATTAGAAGTAAATCCTGTTCAATCCAAAAGGGCTCACTTCTAAAGAAATGGGAATTGGATTGTAGTGTCAAAAGATACCTTTCAATATGATTGCTGTTGTTTTTGTTTCATAAGGCTTTCTTGGCAAGTTTCTTCAGAGAGCATTTGCCACTGCCATCCTCTGAGGCTGAGAGAGTGTGACTCACCCATAGTCACCCAGTGGATTTCATGACTGAGCTGGGATTCAAACTCTGTTCTCCAGAGTCATAGTTCAACACTCAAACTGCTATACCACACTGGGTCTCAATATACTGTGGCCTAAAACATACTGTTGTACTCTTTATTGTTGTTGTCTCAAAAGATATACTGGAGCGGCTAAAAAAGATATACAATGGCTTTGAGGCTTGGTATAAATCTATGGTTCCATGTGAGATATCCTGCTCTTGACAAGGTTTGATAAATGAAACTGTATGTGGCAAAGGTATTCTGTGGCCTGAAGCTATAAGCTGAACTGCTTCTCTTATGAACTGTAGGTCCACAAACCATTTGTTTAAGGTTGCAGTCTTATACAAAGTTACCTGTAGAGTTGCTTCTGAGTTGGTACATCTAGGAGCATGCTGCATTGTCTCTCCATCCCACCCCCACATTCTGGCCATACAAATGGTCCTGGCTCCTTTGAAAACTCTCAGCAGTCACAAAGCAAATTAATTATGTGCAAGTACCTGAAAGAACAGATTGGAATTCCCTGGTAAAGGACTTTGATATACTTCACTTTGTCAACTGATGGACACAGGAGAGCCTAAGAAGCTCTGTCAAAGCCAATAAGATCTGGTTAGAAAAGGAGTTTGCTGAGATCAGGTAAAAACTGCATGCTAAATCGAATGCATTTTTGTATTTAAGTGTGGCCATTTTAAAACCACAATTGTGTGTACATGGGGTGTGTGTGCACATGGGGTTCCAGTCAGGATCAGAATTACAGCTGTCAGGAGACTTGGGACTTTATCACATGAGGCTAGAAAAGTGGGATTTTAACAGGATAAAAGTGTTTTGGGCTGGTACATATCACACGACAACATGTCCGTCCTGCTACTGCCCTGCATTCCATTCATTATGCAGTGCACCTTTTTACTGATGGGTAAAACCCATCAATAGTCTCTCAATCTCACTGCTATTCCATTTGAGCAATAGGTCCCTTCTAGTTGCTTTTGTGCTATAGGTCTTTTCCACTGCAGTTCCGCTTTTAGGCAGTCACATGATTATGAGTGGGCATGATTCACCTCCTCTCCCACTTGTCTCTCTTCCCAAGTTTCCAAGTTCTCTGCTGCAGTTTCTAAGCAGCTTCAGGGGATGAGGAGCAGCTATCATGGCTGCCATCAGCCTCCAAAAGCTGACTGCTATGTGCACATTCACACAGCATTCAGCTTCTGGAGGCAGTTGGCTCAGCGGTGATCACTTGTCCCTGCTTCCTCCCCAAATGCAAGGCTGTTGTGTGAATCTGCACACAGCAGCATTGAGCTTTGGAAGCAGGGATGAGTAGTGATCATGGCTGCCAACAGCCTCCTGAAGCTGGCCGTTGTTTGCACATTCATACAGCAGCCGGTTTTGGGAAGTGGTTGGTTCAGTGGCAATCGCTTGTTCTCCCTTCTTCCTAGATGGTGGTGTTTGGCAGTGCAGTAAACAGTGCCAAAGCGCTATTGTGGAGGAAAGTGTTATAAGAAATGATGCCAACTGGTATGCTTACTTCTTAAACAATCACGATTGTGGTGGGACAACAGGCTGGTGTAATGAAGTCCTTGTTTTTTTTCACCTTGCACCTTGCAACATTTTTGAGGAAAACCACCCTATTTTTATGGGAGGAATGGCATAGGGGGTGGGGAAAGTGTGGGCCGCCTGGAGACACCAACCCCATTTTGTGGCCCCTGGACCTCCTCAGAACATCCCCTAAGACCTCAGACCTACCACATTTTTTTTCATCCACAAATGCTGAGAAACCATTCAACCCAGCTGAAATATTCTTCCATTATTGCTTATATCACAATAGCCCTACTTGGTTGTGTAACACCCAGACAGAGTTCTCTACTTGTGTTACCATTGCTCTGCTTTCCTGGAGGACAAGTTTCTGAAGAGGGGAAGAATCTCCTCTACAAGGCCGGATTAAGATGGTTGAGGTACTATAGGACCTATTCTAGGACTGGTGGTGTAGAAATTAACACCAATACAATAGATCTCAGCACATAAATATTCATGCTGTGAACCCATTTTTAATCCTACTGAGTTGAGGTGGTGCACTCTCAAATGGTGGTACCGTGGTTAAATGCCTGTACTGCAGCCACTCAATAGGGTGGTTTTCATCAAAAATGGTGCAAGGTGCAAGGTGAAAAAAACCAAGGACTTCATTACACCAGCCTGTTGTCCCAAAGTTGTGAGTTCAATACCAGCCTTGGGCTCAAGGTCAATTCAGCCTGGCATCATTCTATAGGTCACTAAAATGAGTACCCAGCTTGTTGGGGACAATTAGCTTACACATTGTAAACTGCTTAGGGAGTGTTTAAATGCACTGATAAGCGGTATAGAAATGTACTTGCTATTGCTATATGGAATGTTCTTTTCCTGGGAGCTCAGGGAGGCCAGATCTTCATCATTCAAATTGCCTTTCCTCACCTTGGCTAAGAAGTAGCAGCAGGGGCCCTTCCCAGGGCTTGACAGATACCAGACACTGAAAGATTTTTGGATGGAGCACAAGTGCAAGAGAATAGTCCTCTGCACCCCTTCCAAAATGGGACATACATGGACACTGCATTTCCATGCATGTAAGTCACTAACAGGATGTTTGCCAAAATATTGGTGACAATAGAAATACCAGGAGATTCAGGAGAAAGGGTGAGGAAGTGAACTACACATTTTTCCTTCAGTGCTGGGCCCACCAGTGAGGAGTCTGAAGCAATTCCACCAACCAAACCACTGATAATCCAGCCCTTCTCTAAGTGTGATTTTTCAGCACTCCAAATCATGGAAGACTGGTTGCAGACTTTCTGGTAACTGCAGCTCCCCTAAATCACATTGAGGATGGATTGCTACTTGCTGGCTTGGAGGAGGATGTAACTTTATTGATTCCAGTCAAAGAGGCCCCACAATGGATCAGAACCCAGGCATTGGACAACCCACCTGCCAACTGGTGAACACAATCCCACACAGCCTACCTGCTGGGTGGAACCAGGGTGACAGGTGTGGGTTGCAACCACTGTATGGTTCCATGGGAATGGGGTGAAGATACTTGCCCTCAAGCTGAGTATGGACTGGACTGCCCATTTATCCAAGCATGGGATCCCCTCCAAACTGGGTCTGATGGACGTACCTGTCCCCATACAAGGGAAATGAATAAAAAAAGGGAACTTCTCTTTCTTGCATGTTTCTTGAATGCTGAATAAGGCCAATATGGATTAAGCATGTAGAAAATAAGCTTTTTACAGATTTTGGAAAGGAAACAGACAAGTATTGCAGCATGGAATGGCTCCATTCAAAATACTCCATTCCTTTTCTCATTTCCTTAATATTCTGTTGTTGATTTTTTTTGGAGGGGGGGTTGTCCCTTTCTCTTCTAAGCAACAACAAATTGATGTTCTGTGCTCTTTGACTATCCTTAGTCCCCATTAGGTGGTCTTGGGGAACCTCCTTTAGGGATTTAAAAAATATTTGTGGGAGGGATACTTGTGAATAATTTGGGTTTGCTCAAACCAGCTGATATTTCCCTTTTGTGTAGACTGGTGCTATTTTGGTTATATTAGGGGCTGCTATTCAGAGAACTGAGATTCCTTTTGTTGCATGCACATGCAATAGAAATTCTTTCCTCTTTTGCTTTCAGATCCATCCAATGTAGTTATATGTATTGACTTAGCCTAGTTTTATTTTAAGATTCTAGGTATAGTAATTGAATTCTGAGCAGCAAAGAGTTCTTCAGGTTCAAAAATGAAGAGCTTTCTTTAAAAAACAACAGCCTTTTGCTTTAAAATTTTGTTTTTTTAAAGAAGCCATGAACATTTGGATTTGGGCTTTGCAATCCCAGAACTCTTGGCTCAGAAAGCCTATCTGTGGTCTGTTGGAAAATATAATAAGTAACTTCAGGCAGCTGTGGGGAAGACTTGGTTAATGCATCTCATGAAGTCTTTGTCACACTTTCCACCAGACAAGGGATTATTTTTTGAAACGGATTGGTTTCTCTGGCACAGCATGCATTTGGGAGCAAAGGAGGTCTTTAAATAGCTGCCAAAATCTGGCAACACCCAGACACAGGCTCAAATGAGACACAGAATGAAGGTTTCCTGCTTACCACAGCAGAGAAATAATGGAGCTAGGAAAAGGCTTGGCTGCTTTACCCTTCCCCTACTTGGCTGTTTCCCCCCTTGAAAATGACACATTCACAACAGCTTTTCTGTCTTCTGAGAAAAAGGTGCTACACCATTGCATCTCATGTTTAATATAGCCATCTCAGGAGGCACAGGAGATCTCAATATCTCAAACAGACCTTGCTCCTGCCAATCCCAAGGTCTACAAAGGAATGAGTTATTGATGAGACAGCTCAGAATTATTTATTTATTTAAAACATTTTTATGCTGCTTTCATTTATGCTTTTATGCTGCAGAAATAATGCAGTTTGACACAGCTTTAACTGTCATGACTCAATGCTATGGATTTTTGGGATTTGTACTTTTGTGAGATATTTTGCCTTCTTTGTGAGAGAGTTCTGGTCCCACAACAAACTACAAATCCGAGGATTCAATAGCAAAACAGATCCAAACAGATATTCAGGAGGGGATGGGGAAGGGCAGAATCCTGTGAATGTCATATACATTGTTTTTATTGTGCAATTTAAAACAGACATTCAATAGTTATTCTTCATCTCTCCCTTCACCAAACCTCAACTATTCATTCACCCTACAAATATTTACGGTAACTACAGTTTTTCACATTAACTAAGAGGGGTTGCAGACTGCCAGAAATAATGCAAATTGAGTCCACTTTTAGGGTTAGGGTTAGGGAATCATGGGAACTGTATTTTATTGTGGCACCAGAGCTCTCTGACAGAGAAGGCTATATGTCTCAGGAAAAAAAAAACAATTCCCATGATTCCCTAGCACTAACCCTAACTCTAAAAGTGGACTCAATTTGCATTATTTCTGGCAGTCTGCAACCACCCTAATATAATAATCCTACTCATCTTATTTAAATATCTAAGTATCCTCTCTACTCTGTATTTTTCCTTTCTTCCTTACTTGAAATATTTTCCTACTTTCTCTACATTCTACCTCTTAACCTCTATCCTCATATATGTGTCATACACATTAGTGAACTTCCCTTCCCATGTGATGTACTTTTCTGGCAGTTGAGCAAATGATGTGTTCAGTTCATGGTTCCATAAAGTGGGTTCCAATATTGTTACAATTTCACATGGCCTAAAAATTACTGTTAACTTCAACTAGGAGTTTGTTGTTCCTGTGTGCCCTCAAGTTGTTCCCAACTTATGGTGACCTTAAGGCAACCCTGCCATGGGGTTTTCTTGGCAAGATTTGTTTAGAGGAGGTTTGCCTGAGGCTGAGAGCATGTGACTTGCCCAAGGTCACCCAGTGGGTTTTATGGCCGAGTTGGTCTCCAGAGTTGTAATCCAACACTCAAAATACTATGCCATGCTGGCTCTCCCAACTAGGAATACAGCCATTGAATCCATTGGATATACCTATGTGTTGACTCACCATTCAACAATTGATTCAATGGGTCTTCTCTAGTTGGCACTAACCAGCAGGATTTCAACCCAGTAATTGTGCATTTTCAGATGGTGTGTTGCTATTTGTCAGTGCCTTCAATGTACCACTGTGCATTCCTCATTGTACACTGGGACCAAAAGCAGACCAAATGGCAGATATACAATGAGTTGCCTTATCTCATCCATGTTCAGAAGAGGGATGATGTAGCATAACCAGAGTGTAATTATGTGAGTGTAGATTTACACTATGCAAGTGTGATGTAGGATCTCAACCACTGGCTGCAACCCAGCATCTCCACAACATTGTGGAAATATCTCTGTATGGAGATATGCTGCACCAGGGGTAGGCAACCTTTCCCCTTTAAGGGCCGAGGGATTTCAGCTCCCAGAATCCCAGGAGCTATTGGCCAACATGGGACTATTGGCCAACATGGCTGAGGCTTCTGGGAGCTGAAGTCCTTCGGCCCTTAAAGGGGAAAGGTTGCCTACCCCTGTGCTACACCATACAACCCCTATACAGAGCAACCTTGTACAACACATGTCAATGACTGGGTACCTTTTCACAATGTAACACTGCATTGTTCAGGCACAATATGCAATGTCAGTGTGTACAACATTGCTGTAAGTGCAGCTCCACTTCTGCCTATTGTATTACGGTGAATAATTCACCTTTCATGCATAGCCAGCATGGCTTAGTTGTTTGAGTGTTGGACTATGACTCTGGAGACCAGAGTTGGAATCCCGAATCGGTCATGAAACCCATTGGGTGATCCTGGGCAAGTCACATGCTCTCATCCTCAAATGAAGGCAATGGCAAACCTCCTCTGAGGAAACTTGCCAAGAAAACCCCATGATAGGTTCATTTTAGGGTTGCCGTAAGTCAGAAAAGACTTGAAGACACACAACACACACACACACAGAGCAGGGGTACAATAGAAAACTTCACATTGGTTCCCATGGGAGATGGATTTGTAGACACTCTTATTCCACAGGAATTTCTCACCCATACACATTCACAGGTTACTGTGGCTGTTAAATGTCTCATTGGAGTTGTCTTTAAGTAAGAAGCAGCCATATGATAACTATAGGCACTTGCCTGAGGCCACATGATTAGTTTGCAGCTGATGCAAGTTTTGAGATTAAAATTTCCTGATTAACAGTTCTTCTGAATTCGGTACATTCATTTAGCTTACTCAACCTGGCCTTTTACAAAATACCATTGGCATTATTTTCATAGTTACAGTGAGAGACAAATTTTTCTCTTTCTTTCTCTCATATAAACACACACACAACCCCTTATGTTTTTGGTTCCTCCTGATAGGCAGTAAAAGCAACTGAACCAATTTTTTTAACAGCAGTAAGATATCTTTTCCACAGCTGAGGAAGAGAACCATTAACAATTCACAAAGGTTTTATTTGTTTTATAAAAGAATATAAAAGTTGTGCCCTGCAGAGCAAGCTTCCTGGAAAGATGTTTTTGAACAGTAGCCTAGTCTAAATATGAAACCTGTCCAAAAGATGGCTGCAAGACTTTTGCTTACTTTTGTATAGGATTAATCATCACCTATGCTGCTTCTTTTTCAGGCAGCTGTATAAAATATAGCATTCATTCTTCCTAAATTTAGTACCCTCTCAAGTGGCTTTTCATTTCTCTTTGAAAGGAGAGCTATATATGGTAAATTCACAGCTTCTTTTGTTGGGAGACTATCAATATGAACCTGTTCTCACACTACTTATATATTAGTTGGCTGGGATGAGGGTTATAATTGTTTCCATGTTAACTGGACAGGTGGAGACCAAAGATATCCTGGCACACAAAGCACACAAGCTGGTGCAGTGCCATAGTAATGCCTGCATTACCCACTAATGAAATACTACTACAATAGAGGGGAAACTGGGTAGAGTTGGGGGCATTGTAGTGAAAGATTGGAAGCCAATTGGAAACTTGTCCTTGTGGAGAACCAAGCAAGTCATGGTAGTAGGACATTTCAATATTTATCTTTCCCATTCATGTAAAAAGAATATCTAAGAAAGAAGAGAAGGTCAGCCCCATCATCTGGTAAGATGGAAAGGTCCCAGGTACATAAACAATCCCATTGGGGCCACTCAGTGCTGAGGTCAATTTTCATCAGCTGTCTATGGACGTTATCACACGGGGCAAATCTGTTGGTTAATCCACACAAATCCCAAACAAAAACTGGATTTGTGCCTCGCGTTTTCACACGACGTCGCACAGAAACTGGACAGAAAGTGGACAGAAACTGGTGTTATCCGAGATCTTTTGAAATTCAGTAGTTTTGAGGAAATGCAAATGCGAAATTAAGGTAATTACCGTAATGTGAAAAGCAAATGCGCATTTGGAAGCATTTCCCATGGGTCATAGAGGCAGCGTCTCCTTATTACGTTTACTTCCGGTTTTGTTTGGGCGACAAACCTGCCGACCAGACATGAGCCTCTCTGCTTCGTCTTTCTAAATATATCTTTTACTAGAGATATCGGGCCATGGTTGATGTGGGGTTTGTGAAGGAACACAATTGGGGATGGGTGCTGCAAGAGAGAAATCAATGACGAATGGGGAAAAGGAAGTGACAAAAACAACATCCGCCAGCCGCGGCGAGCATAGCTATATCTGCGCATGTGCTAGAAGATCATTTCTAGTACATTTATGGGCTTTTCTCACTTGTGTGTGAACGTTAAATGCGCTTACTGTAATTTCGGAATTAAGGTAATTACGTGTGAAAGACATTTGCGGAATCAAGGTTTATTTTCGGTTTATTTTCGGGATTTCTCATTTCCACTTTATTATCGCTTTGTGGCCCACGTGTGATAACGTCTTGAAGTAGTCCCTCCCTTTTGGCCTTGGACTTATCTTATGGTCACAACTGGAATTGGGAAGCTGCCTGTCTCTTTAGATCTCCCACAAGGCTCAAAGATGTTTGGAAGAAATGTAAGATGATGAAAAACCTGTAGTCAGTCACTGCAGATCTGTCACTGCCTCCTGCCATCACAGTGCTGCTGATATTGGAGGGTGCTAGATGGACCTTTTCAGGTGTTCTCCAACCTGTAGGTCTTCCTGGATGAGGGTCACAGAATGACTCCATTTACAGAGCATGGAAAATACAAGTTGCAAGTAAGCTACTTGCCTGTAATGAGTTGCCTATTTAAAAAATGAGAGCACCATGAAGTCACATTTCAAAAGAAATGCAATGAATGGGAATGGCATTTGCCAGTTACTTTTAAAAGGGCATTTGAAGGCATTTTCAGGGGGGATTTCCCCCCCCCCCCAGTCTTATGCCATTTTCTTATAGAAACCACACTCCCACCTGCTCAAGTAACAGACAGCTAATGGAAACTAATGAGCAATGCAATGAATTATATAAAGTACATATTGCACAAGGAGAAAAAAAAAATCACTCATACTCAAAAGTGGCATTCCCACACTGGGTGTCACCAGGTGCAGGGGATGAGGCCAAGCAGGGCCAGGATTTCAGGGGGTTTCCAAAGAGTGGGGCTTCCATGATGGCACACGCTCCCTCTCCACATGCCACCACCACCACATGCGCTACTCCACCCCCCCCCCCTTGCTTAGAGGATACCCACCTTCCCTCATGAGGTGAACATAGCCTTCATTTTTCACTGGGAATGATCACCTCCACTCCAATTTGTTTGTGTTAATTTTTTTTCACAAAGAAAGAGGTTCAGACCTGAATGTGTGAGGGGGGCTGCCCCAAATGAACAGTGTGCAGGAGATAGAGTGTGCAGGGGGTGGAGCATGCGCAGGGATGGGACAGTGTGGGATGGATGGGTGGGTGGAAGAGGGTGCCCCATTGAGTGCCCCATGATTGGAGGAACCCTGAGGGTGCCCACTCTGGGCCCTGAGGTCTGGGCACCTGATGGAGGCTCTTTGGAGTGAGCAGGGTGCCTTCCCCATGGCAGCCGGGCTCCTCTTGGGTTGGAACCACCAAAGGACAGAGGGTGGGTGGGTGGGTGTGGGGCTAGCCTAGCAGTACCCCTGGAAAGAGGACAAGGAGGGGGGGGTCACCTCAGTGCCTCTGCCCAGAAAATGACCAGGAGGCAGGGGTCACAGCCAGACCTCCCCTGACAGAGAGCCCACCAGCCCCACTTTTCCAGCCCCCCCCAATCTGCACCTTCTCTCTCTCTCTCTCTCTCTCTCTCGCCTGCCCCTGCCAACCCTTCTTCCTCTTTCTCCTGATTTCCCTTGGAGGTGGGAGGGAAGGATGGAGCAGGGGGATGGTGGGGAGCTGACCAGGTGTTGGGATATAGCAACTTCGCATGCTGAGTCTTTCTAGGACTATAGGTATGCATGTCTATGGTAGTTTTATTACCCACTAATAGCCCCTCCTCATTTCCTGTTTTTAACTAAGCACACCTCACCTTTTGGCCCATGCTTGAGAATCTTTATTACCCTTTGTCTTTTCCCTGGAGATGTTTGAGCAAAACTTCTTTAGAAGCATGTAGAACTACTTTTCTGCTTCTTTTTCTTTGCAACATGAAGCTAGACCTGTATATCTTCATATACATGACTTTGTAAGTAAATATTTTATTTTACTCTAATTGAAATCTCTGTGTTGTTTTGTAGACACGTGGGTGTGGGAGATAAAGGTGGATCTAGTCTGTTCCTGCTCATCATTATTCTGCTGTGCTTTATTCTGCTGGTGAGATTAAGTGATCTCTCCTGTTTCTTGAGCATCCTAGCGGATAGCAAGAAAATATTTTCCAACACCAGGTTTCAACCCTCCTTTCCTGGGGTGTCACCCAGTGCAGTCTGCACCCCCTGCACACACACACACACACACCCAGTGATGCTACTGATTCTCAAAGTTCTTCTCCATTTCTCTTTCATGTACAGAAGATATCCATACAAGGATCTAATGTGGACTATATATAATGTATAGGATGTATTAAAGAAAAGGTGTTATTCCACAAATTAGCACGATATATTTTAACAAAGGAATATTTTGTGCAACCTTCAGAGGCTATTAAAAGAAAAAAAATAGTGAAGGCAATATATATGCACAATAATAATGATCAGCAAGGCATGACTGCTCTATAAGTGTATGGGGAGTATCATTTTATATGCATGGAACTTTATACAGTCCAGCATGAAGGAACTAGTCAAGATCTTCCAATGTAAAGACAAATCATTGAATACTAAAGTTATGATTGTCCATGCCATGCATTTCTAGTTTCTCTGTATGGTTGTGGAAACCAGACAGTGAAAAAAACTGATAGGAAGACAATCAACTCATCTGAAACGTGGGATAAGAGGAGAGTTCTTCAGATAATGTGGACTGCCAAAAGGATTAATAAGTAGGGATTAGAGCAAATCAAGCTTGAACACTCCCTAGAAGCCATGATGACTAAATTGAGACTGTTATACTGTACTTTGGACATATCATGTGTCATCATGACAAAAACAGTTATGGTGACAAAAGAAAAGAAAGAACCCCAGAAACTTCCCCACATCCACATCCACCATATTTCCCTATATGAGCCTGCCTGAGGACTGAGGCCTTTCCTCCGTGTCCCATCAATGAGGTCAATACACTGTATGAGGATGTGGAAAAGGGCCTTCTCAGCTGTGACACCCCAAGTAAAAATATAGCTATTTATAAAACCCTTTGGACTTCACTTGATTTATCTCAAATTCTGTGCACATGATTTTAAAGTGCTACAATCTTTGAAACCTGTTTTAACTTGTTAATGTGTTTAGTATGCTTTCACGTTATTTAAATGATTTTTAAAATTATTTTAACCTGTTTGTGTTTTTACCCCTACAACATCCTGAGATCCTTTGATGTAGGACAGAATAGAAATAAATAATCAATCCACAACAAGAAATAGGGTTCCAGTCAACTCTGCAGTGAAACTTAACGTTTCACCAGCATAATGTCACTGAACAGAGATATAATTGTTACTGATATATCTGGTTATTTTCAGAGCTCAGAAAAAAATCTTTTTCTAGATTACTGTATTGAGAAATCCCAATCAGTGGCCATGCTGGCTGAGGGACTCTAGGCTTGGTGCTCTAAAACAAAGGAACTTTCCCAAATTCTAGTTATTTGTTAAACAGAGTGATAAACAAAACAAAAATGAAGAGTGCAGCGCATTGCAAGTCACAAAATAATTTGGAATTACATATACAATATTATTTAAAAGCAATTCCACAAATTGCTATTCTATCAAAAATATAAAAAGCATTTAAATTCTGTGCACAAAAATCAACAGATAGGGGGATAAAATGCCTAAAGCTACTAGGTGCTATTAAAAAATAAAGTGCAAACAGGCAATGCCTCAAGGCTGAAAGTTTGATCAAAGGCAAAGATGAATTAGGGAAGATGAAAGGGAAAAAAGGTCAAGCCAGAAAAGCCAGAATGAAAATTAAAGAGACATTTGCATGTTTTTAATGATGGAAGAGTGTGTAGAGTGTCAGGTAAAAGTATCACATAGTGTCATGGTGATGGAAAGAGAATGAACACAGTGTGTGGAACAGTTTGTTTTGTGCTATTAGCAATCATTTTAAAGGGATATGTTTAGAAGTAATTCTTTGTTGATTGTGTGGAATGGGAATGGACATCTTACATCAAGAGTAAAGCTTGGAAATACTGACTGGAATCCTGTATCAGGTACTCAGTGAAGTAACCCCTTCTGGACTGGCCTTCCTAAACCTGATGGAAATGCCATTCACCCATGCTCTAGTAACTGTTAGAATGGATCTTCTCCCCATGTAGCTGATGCCTGGGAAAGAAGATGTGTGTGTGGTGTGTATGTGGAGTTATGGTCTTGGCAGTACTGTCAAAATTGTGACTAAGTAGCACTCAATGAATAATGAACAGTTATGGATTAGGCATCTACTCTGCCAGTAACTAGAGAATAATGTTTTCATCAGGTTTGGGAAGGTCAGGGCAGAATAGGTTATTTAGGGGTGGTGCAGACGGTCGGCTCTGGGCCGCCCTGGGAAATGGCAGATTGGGGCCATGGCTACCCCACGTCACGGCCCCGATCCTCCCTTTTGCCCCCCTGAAAAGAGCAGCAAAATGCCACTCCTTTCAGGGACGGCAGAAGGCCGCCCTAAGAGCTGGCGCGTGGCTCTTCAGTGCCCTTTCCTGCACAGCTTGTCAGACCACTGCACCGGAAAGGCGTCCTGATGCCACACACTGTGCGTAATAGCACGCGGGGTCAGGATGGTGTCAGCGTGGGGATGGGGCAGCTGGCGTGTGGCTGCCCCACCCCAACTGTGCCTCCAGGCCGGCCCTTTGGGCCGGTCTGCAGAGGCCCTAAGTTAAGTATACTTACTACTTACTATATCAGCTGTTTAGTGGCTAATACAGGATTCTAGCCATTTTCTTTTAAACTTCAGCTCCCAGAATTCCCCAGTTTGTAGAGTCAGCCCTCCATATCCACAATTTTTTTTGTACATGGATTTAAGCATCCATGGCTTGAAAATATTTTTTAAAATATAAATGCCTAAAAGGAAACCTTGATTTTGCCATTTTACTATGCCATTGCATCTAATGGGACTTGAGCATCCACTGATTTTGCTATCCACGGGAGATCCTGGAACCAAACCCCAGTGAATACCAAGGGCCCACTGTACGTCTATGGGATTCTGGGAGTTATAGTCCAAAAAGGAACTTTCCCAGAGTTTCATCAAGAGCTACATCATGTGCCAGTTTGAGCTAAGGGAGGGTGAGAAATAAAGGAGCTGGGTCTCAGATGGACTGTAGCTCAGTGGAAGAGCACATGCTTTGTATGTAAAACAGCTTGCCTAGTTTCAAATATTTTAAAAGTTAGCCATGCTGGGAATCCTGTGTGTTGGGATTTGTGAGATGGCTTCCAAACTGGGTGACTTCCACAGACAGATGTAAGACCTGGCGTTACCAAAAGTGCTACCAAGGCAAGGCAGGCAGATCACTTGAGACCGGAAAAACCCCAATCCCCAAAGCCAGGCAGATAGTGTGGGAGTTGCAAATGGACCATCATCACTTCCATAATCAGAAGAATGGGCGATAATGGCCTAGGTGCCTCAAGTGATGGGCCATCTAACGAATTAATCCTCTCCCATTCACCTAGAATATTGCCAGACCAGATTACCTCACCCATGCAATCTCACACCTTCGCTGGATTTCTCCCCTCATTGTTGCTAGTTCCAGTTCATGGGGACACTATGGACCTTATCACACGGGGGTCCCAAGCAGAAGGTATCCAAAGCTAATACGTATTTTTTTCCCGTGTGTTTACACATATCCAAAGACAATCCAAAGCTAATACGTATTTTTTTCCGTGTGTTTACACATATCCAAAGGCAATCCGGATCTAATACGTATTTTTTTTCCGTGATCCGAAGTGAAAGGGGATCTTTTGACATTCGGTTTTTTGGGGAAGTACAAGGGAGCTTTTGGAATCATTGCGCAATGGCCGTGCAGGCGAAATTCAGTTCGTTTCGGTATAGAACTGAATTTATTCTTACTTCGGTTAGTTTTCACTTACTTTTCGCTTTGTGGCCAGCGTTTGATAAGGTCCTATGTCACTGTGCGCTCTGATCTAGTGACCAGCACTTCTGTTCAAACCAACACTTTCAGAACAGTTGTGTCTCATGCCACATCACCCAACTGGATCCCAGAGAAAGCCTCATCTGTAGTAAGTATCACCCTTAGTTCTGCCTCAATATCTTTTCCAGGCTAATCCCTGACTTCCTGAGTCTTGAATGAGTGTGTGTGTGTGTATGTGAATTGCTGTGTGATTTCCCCCTTTTAAATAAATAATATACTTTAATTGGAGAATTCTGTCTCTGCATCAATTTTTATATCCCTCAACTCTTGATATACATGTGGGAGACGGTCTCTCAGGGTCCTTGTAGCTGACCCCCCTCTCGATTTGAGCTAAATAAAATTCCCCTTAATAGACTTTTGGTTACACTGGTCTCTCTCCTCTTGAAAGTAAAGTGTGCAATTGAAGGAGCTGCCTGAAGCCACATAAAGGGGAGGTGTGAATGTATAAAAACTTTGTCTCCATTTTTATGTGAGCATTATTATTGTGATGGAAACAAAACCAGAGAGGGGGGGGAGGGAGGGAGGGAGGAGTGGTTAATGCAGATTCATAGCAAAAATGTGCATATGAGACTTTTTGAAATGTACAGTTTCTCTTCAAGCATTCAATCAGCATAGTGGTGCATAATGAAATCGTTATTAGGCAATAAAGATGTTGAAGCAGCAAAAACTGGGTTGTACTTCAGGTCTCTGCAGTGCCTCTGCCACCCCCTGCCCCCAACCTGGTGTTGGAATGAAAAGGAGTTTCAGAAAAGGCTGTATCTTAGATACAGAAAGCTGGCAAAATCTGTGGAGCCGAGAAGTTCTGGAAGGCAGAACAAACTGAATGCAAGAGTTGGATTACTGTGGACATGAAAAGAAGCATGGATGGTGGTGAATGACAAAGGAGGTGGCAGCAGCAGAATTGTAAGAGATGGAGTTCAGCTTAGACTAGCTGGCATTTTTACTGGAACATTCCTCATCTTGTGTCAGATGAAAAGCAAGGCCAAAAAACAAACATCCATCACTTTGCACCAGAGCCATAGGCTTGTTTGTATATATAGTGGTTATGCTTGACAGGGGATTAGCCACCAAGCAAAATCAGGGCATCCCCCACCCCACTAAGAATTCTGCCGCCTCAATGAAATTTTCCTTAAGCCTCCAAACTTCCAGATATTAAAAATTGTTTACACCCTTATATTTAATCTGTTTGCATTCCCTTGGTCACTTTGCCAGTCCCCTTGCTTTGGGTCCCTAAATATTTCTAAATGCTCAATGGAGGGTGGGTGTTTAAGGAGATTATCACATTTACAAATAATTCGGTTTGCTACAGGGAATTATCTCATAAGTTGCCACTGAGCAAGTGCAACCTGGCTGCATCCCAGGCCCCAGCTGTGCTTCGGAGGCCGTTTTTCTAAAATGACAAGCCCCTGTTTTGGAAAAACAGCCTCCGAAGCATGGCTGGGCCCTGGGATGCAGCTGGTTGCACTTGCCTGGCGGCAGCGGTGACATCTTAACTAAGATGATGCCCAGTAGCAATCTGAAATGTGACTGTATCCCGTTGGGGATCAGTCACATTATTTATATGTGTGATAATCCCCTAAATTAATACAATGCTAGAAATTTGTAGGCTGAAGGCAAATTTCATGAGGCAGCAGAATTCTTATTGGGAGAGCAATGGTCTAATTTTGCCTTTCTCCCTGCTACACCCCTGGTTACACTCTCTTGTGTCATATAATTTGAAAGCTTTGAGGAAAATATTTTTATGTTACATGTGCGCACAAAACACTTTGTGACATTGCTTTTATATGTTTAAACTCTTGCTTCTGTCTCCTGTAACAGAAAATAAGAACGGAAGACACAGACTCTTCTTCTTCCTATCTCTGAACAAACAGTAAAACACTAAAAACGTAGGAGAACATGATATGTTGAATAATCTGTAAAGCCCTGTTCAGTCTAAATAGTTAATATTGGGCCAGAAACAATGGTATGACTTTATAAAGATGTTTCATTTGCTTGCACAGATTGTCACTGTGTGTGTGTGTATGCAGGCACATGTGTGGTTCCTTTGAGAAAGCCTATCTGTGGCCTGATTCCCCTGTAGGCTAGTGGTTTCCATAACAGTGGGTTACTGATACTTTTTAAATTGTACATTAAAGGAACTGTTCGAGATGCTAAGCCCTGTCCTCAGGTTCAGTACATTGACTAGCTCTTGTAAAATTGATACTAAAACAGAATGGATTCACCACCCCATTGACATGAAAACTACTAGCTGTCACTGCAACCCAGTGTTTCACTTGTAGTGTCCCCATAACTTTTTCCTTCCCTACCTCTAGCTAGCATGGTATAATGGTTTGAGCGTTGGACTACAATTCTGGAGATCAAGGTTGGATTCCCTGCTCAGCCATGGAAACTCCCTGGGTGACCTTGGATGAGTTACATATTCTCAGCTCCAGAAAACTCCATGATAAGTTCACCTTAGGGTTGCAATAAATCAGAAGTGATTCAAAGGCACACAACAATAATCCCTTTACAATCCCCTCTGTTTCAAATCCCCCAGAATCAGGGGGGGGAGTGCTGTAATGTTCCCCCCTATTGATTCCACTGGAATTTGCCTTTTCATTAGCTGAATCATGTTGGATACTTCCCTGGGCTATATAGGGGTGTTTAAATGCATGTATATGGATGTATATTAATATGTGTGAAAGAGAGATTGAGGGGAGGAGTGTATGGGGTGTCCCACCTATGTTTTGGTTGGGATACACTGGCAGGTTGCTTTTGGAAATTTAGTCATGAGGGAGGAATGAAGAAAGTTCTCAACGGTACTGTTTTTGTTCAGTGCCTTCAAGTCATTTCCAACTTATGGAGACCCTAAATTGATCCTATCACATGGTTTTCTTGGCAAGATTTGTTTAGAGAGGGTTTGCCTTTGCCTTCCTCTGAGGTAGAGAATGTGTGACTTGCCCAAGGTCACCCAGTGGGTTTCATGGCTGAGTGGGGAGTCAAACTCTTGTCTCCAGAGTCACAGTCCAATGCTCAAACCACTACACCACATCTTATCCCTATTATTGTACATGGTTTTGGCTCACTGATTGATTGTGCTCTCAGACTGCCAGAATATATGATCACATGGACTACATTAAATGCATTACAAAATCAGAGATGAACTGTTTTGTAACTGCTGACAAGCATGTTGAGCTTTAAAGGCATGGCAAGGAGCTTGCTGTTGTTCTGTGCCTTCAAATCAACTCCAGTTTGTGGTGATCCAATCTTTGGATCTTCTTTGCAAGATTTATACAGAAGAGGTTTGGTATTGCCTTCCTCTGAGGCTGCATAGTGTGATTCACTCAAGGTCACCCACTAGATTTCCATGGTTTAGTGGAGATTCAAACCCTGGTCTCTCAGCATCCTAGCCCAACACTCAAACCACTAAACCACATTGGCTCTGATGGGCTACATCTGCACGGCAGAAATAATGCAGTTTAACACCACTTGAACTACTAGAGCTCAATTCTATGAAAACCTGGGATTTGACGTTTGTTGCGGCACCAGATCTCTGACAAAGAAGGCTAAATATCTCACAAGACTTCACTTCCCGGAATTCTATAAAATTAAGCCATGGTAGTTAAAGCAGTGACAAATTGCACTATTTCTGCAGTTCAGAGACGTTAGTAAGGAGTCAGAAGTTGGAGTTTACTTGAATGCAAAAACTGTCAAGCAGTTTTTAAAAAATCTTGGAATTCCAGAAGTAGCACTCCCTAGCACCAATGGAGTGAGTTCTTTCTTTGAAAACAGAAGCCTCAGGACAGCAACAGAAGGCAGTATCAAATTCTCCCTGCCTGCCTACTGAGAAGGACTAAATCCCTCAATCCTGCCTGAGGTGGTTTTTGCTTTTCTTTGTGTTTAATGTCCCTGTGAAATGCAAAGATGTATTTAATACTACTTAGCCCAGTCTTTCCAAAAGGCCTCGAACTAAAGCTGGTAAGATTACTTTTGCTGGCCCTGGTACCAAGAGGAATCCTTATCCCTCTTGCTCAAATAAGACCCCAAACAGGACTAATGGATCACACCATACTAAGTTGTTCAAGAGATATAATCTAAATATAGCACCAGCTCCTATTGTATGAATTGTTTTGTTGTTGTTTTTATCTTGATCATTTCATTCCCTCTTGCCACTGTGAACAAATGTTGTTCCCAGCTTCTGAGCTAAATCCCTAGATCATACAAAATGCATTGCTGCAGAAAAGGTAACAGAGTGGTAGCTTTTATAATAAAACTGACTCAGTGTAAGACAGCTTTATGTGTTCATTGCAAGTGACTGCAATACCGGCCATGAACTTGTAAAACTGTCTCATCTTTATCATTATTTATCTTGCTCAAGTTGGTTTAAAATGCCTGTGCTACAAAGCCCGAATCTGAAAGGTTTAAAGATGCTCAGAAACGCCCTGTATGACCACTACTCACTACATAGCATAGTTATTATGGTCGTGTATAGTGGATTGAAAGGGATCCATTCCTGTGTTGATGGAGAAGTGGCTGCCTGTTGTTCCTACCCTCTCCCATGAGTGATCTCCAGCCCAAGAACCTTCTCCTATTGTACTACAGGGAGAGCTTGTCCACCAACTAATTCACCAACTAATTCTATACAGGGATTCTGTAACAAATCCCTTGCACTGGAGGTAGCTTGCCCAAGCGGTAGATGGGAACACCAGGCAGCCAGTTCTTGATCAACAGGGGAACAGACTCTTGTCAATCCTAGCAGCTGATTGCCAGTAAGTGGGATTTAGGAGACTTTCACAGTCCCTACATAGCCCCTAAAGGAGGAACTATGTAGGGATTGTGAATATGTATGCTGTGCCATACCCCCAGAGTGAGACAGAGTGCCATGCAAGTGAGGCAGAAGGCCAAGCATGCATGGCAGTGTCTGAACAGCATGACACAGAGCTAACAGCACCTACTGTAGATGAACTAAGGAGAGGGGAAATCAGAGTGTTTAAGAACTAAAGCTCATTTAATAAGGAACAGTCGTAGGCTTACAACAGACCATAAATTCCAGCACCTCCCTCAGGGAACTTGTTGCTCACAACCTGCCTATCTGGTGGACACAACATTCCTGATTTGTGTTCCTGGTTTGTGTTGCCTGATAACCTCAGACCTTGCTGTTTAATCAATCTTGCTTTTGGACTGTCATTTGGATTGATTGCTTGACTATGTGTTTGACTTGGATTGACCTGACTACATTGCTAGATTATCCTAGTTGGTGCGCCACACCAACTAGGATGATCTGTTGTTCTGTTGCCCATGTTCTGTTGCCTCCTGTACTCTCTCTCAGGAATTTGGACTTGTTGGCTCCAAAGCAGGACAATGTAGCAGTTATGAATGTGTAACTGGAGGTTACATATTCATAACTGCCCAGCAGGATTCCAACCCCTGGTCCTAAACATTTGCATTAAATGTCTGTTTTAAAAGAGAAGCTCAAGTCCCCAGCCCTACTGGAGGCCTGTTTGCACCTTCCTGGTGGGTAATGAATGATGGCAGCAGGTTCATTTTCAGAAATGGTGTGCCAGAGTCTGTTTCCCCATATGTCCATGATGTTTTTGTGTGATTTCTGGATGGGCAGGAGGAGTCAATAGTTGGTGGACAAGCTGTAGTACAATAGGGGAAGGTTCTTTTCTGGCTCACCAAAGGAGTTTAAAACTGTTCACCTAGTGCACACTCCACATTCAAGCTTTGAATTTCTTCCCAGCCTTTGCTTCTTTGGCACTGATTTGGCAGAAGTATTGTTGCTAAGGGCCATGGACTAATATTTTGGTGCCCATCATGCCTTTATTTATCAGAATTTTGTGTGGTTTTAGTATTAGGATCCAGTTTGGGGGAAGACTGGACATGTATATCTATCATCTCCAGTTTGGAGGTCCTCTGAGGAGACTTAAGTTGGAGGCATCCAGGACCATTCTCACTTCAGGGGCTGTAGGACTTGCCTCACCCCAAAATGGCTTGGGGACCATGCAGTGATGGTTGCCCATATGGAATCCAGCTTCTGCCATTCCATGTTTCCCCCAGCAATAAACTCAGTAGGCAGGTTATCTGTAGTGTGGATTTGTGTCACGTGCTAGTCTCTTTAGCTATAGCCAATGACAATGTAACTGGTGAATTATACATATATATATATATATATATATATATATATTTAAAACAAGTTCTTGTCTGTATTTTTTTTCTGCTGGTGCTCTGACTCACTATTTGACATGACAATCATATGGCCCTCTAGATGATGTTGGACTGCAAGTTCCACCATCCCTGGCCAGCATAGTCAATTGCAAGGAGTCCTTGGAGCTGAAGTTCATGAACATTTGGATGGCTGTATGATTTCCACTCCAGGCCTAAAAAGTGAAAGAAGAAGAAGAACAGAAAAAAGAAAAGAAAAGAAAAGAAAAAAGTGATGTTCTCATCATTGTATCCCATCTGGAGCATTTATTTGCTCTTTCAGCAAGCTGATACCAGCAGAAAGTACTTTAAGTACTTCAAGCCAACTTGGTTGTAGATCAAACTGTTAATAAATCATTCCATTAATGATTAAGCATCCTAGTCATTAATTCTAGAAGTATTGATATAGTCCTAGTCATCAACACGGTTTCCTAAGTCTTGTAACAGTTACAGTTTTGCACTACAAGCCACTGGCCATGAACTACTGATTAGAACTACAACACCCCCCACTAAGTCGGGGATTCTGGGAGTTGTCATTGAAAAAAGGGTAACTTTCCTAGGCTCCACTTCCCAATCAGGAGGAGTACTGCAACATGGATGGATATAAAAAGGAGATGGGGAAGGGGAGGGAAAAAAGAAATGCAGCAGACCTTTAAGACTAACTGGTTTTTATTATAGCAGGAGCTTTCATGGATATAAATCCACTCCTTCAGATGCAGTACAGAGTGATTTTAAGGCCTCCAGTATAAAGCATATTTATTTCTGAGGCCTTAATATCACTTTGTACTGCATCTGAAGGAACAGGTTTATATCCATGAAAGCTCCTGCTAAAATAAAATAAAAAAACAATTAAAAACTAGTCTTAAAGGTGCTGACACATTCCTTTTTCTCCCCCTCTCTTTCTTCCATTTTATGCTGTGAGAGATATGGCTTTTTCTTTGAAAACTACAGATGTGTATGATAACAATTATTAACTCTGGTGCACTGGATTATAGCAGTGCATTGGGTTTACAGGTTTTTTGGGGAAAGCTTTTCCAGGCACTAACTCTTTGCAAGATGTTACAGGCTGAAGTTTTGTTTTTGTTTTTTAAATTAACCAGACTGATTCCAAGTGAAAATGTTGCTATTGTGTGCCTTCAAGTTGTTTCCAACTTATGGCGACCCTAAGGCAAACCTATACCCTAAGGCAAACCTATCTCAGGACGTTATCACACGGGGGAAATCCTGTGAGGAAATGGGGGTTTAAACTGAAAATAACCCGCAAAAGAGGGTATATTTTTAGACGACGTCGCATTTAAAAGCAGGTTAATCTGAACAGAAAGTAGTCAGAAACTGCTTCTTTTTATTTTCGGGGATCTTCCGAAAATAAAAAGAAGCAGTTTCTGCCTACTTTCCGTTTGGAGTAACCTCCTTTTAAATGCGCAGGAGGTTTTCACATGGGGAAAGCTGGCTAATTAATTGCTTCCGCTTTTGCGGTAGCACTTTCACTTTAAAGCTGGCTTCTGTTCGGAGCTCCCCGTGTGATAATGTCCATAGAGTTTTCTGAGTGTGTGACTTGCCCAGGGTTGCCCAGTGGGTTTCCATGGCCAAGTGGGGATTCAAACCCTGGTCTCCAGAGTCATAGTCCGGTGCTCAAACTACTACACCATGCTGTAAATGGGAAGAAATCAGGTTGAGGACAAGCTGATTTTGCAGCAAAAACATTTTTTTATTTATTAAAAAGACAGAAAAAGATAGCAGTAGAAACCAACAGAACAGTCTGTACTCAGTGCAAGCTGTTTCTCAACGTAAAGCAGGGGACAGCCTGGGAGCTAAAATTCTGACCAATCTAAAGGATCTAGCAGGATGTAGTTAAGCGTAAGGGACAACAAGTAACACACAAACAGATTTTCTCACCCTTTGAGATGAAGAAGATAACTGGGGATTGGAGCAGCATAAGGCAGGTCTCAGAGAAAGACTCTCTCTGTGTGTCTCTGCCTCCTAACAATGAAGGGAACACCTTTTGGTGGGAAAAAAAACATGACCTCAATGTTGTTCTGTGGAAAATAAAAAACAAAAACATGTGCTTGCAAAGGACAGAGATTAACCTGCCCTTCAGGCACTGATAATGACTCTTAGGTGGTCTGGGCAATAGAGAACAATGAGCTGCATACACAAGCCAATCGCCAATACAGTATAGATATTTACCCTCTTTCAAATCCAGATGAGTTGCTCAACCTCTCTGGAAGATGCACACTACCTCACAATGGGAGGTGTACCAGTCTGAGCCAGTTTGGCAAGTCTCCATTCAGTGGAGGTAAAAAAGACAGTTAAGTCCTGACTGTTCATATCAATGTAACCATTTCTTTGTTGGCAGGGGTGGCTGGTGAATGGGGGTTTCCAGTTTGTACTTTTGAAATGAGGCTTGACTGTTTTCCAAGATGGAGAAGTTCTGATCTACTAGCCCTATCTCTCTGCAATAATTGTTGCTTCCAACAATTTGTACAAATGCTGGCAATAGAGAGCTTTCCCACCTTATGCATCAAAGTCTGATATTCATATTTATTGAGCATAATTGCTATACAGAACAGCCAAGCATTTTACACATAGAGCATTTCATGTGTGTTATTCAGTTGTCATCTAAATAATTCTCTAATAGTGCAAGCATATATGTCTACTCAAAAACAAGTGTCACTAAGTTCTGTGAGGCTTACTACCAGTTAAGTGGCCGTAGCCATGCAGACATGGCTGTTATGCTGCACATCCAAATAAAATGGTGGCTTCTGGTCACTTTGGAGGCAGGGTGTGCAGATGACGCATGCCCCTGGAGTGGCCAGAAGCTGCTCTGAAGCTGCATGGAGGCTGCAAGAGACAGCCCAAAAAGGAGTGGTAAAAATTCACTTCTGCCAGTGGCCTATTTGGGACCACAGTGGTGGCCTGCTTTGAGAGCGTGCCATGCAGTCACCACAGACCCAGGCTGATCGGGGGCCAATCACAGCTGGAGCAGCCAGAGGCTTCACCTCCATGTCTACTTTATATTAATTCAATTGAAATCAATCAGACCTTTTTGCATAAATGTGTGCTCAGGACTGATGAACTGTAATTAAAAATGCACCTCAGAATCATTACATCTAACTAATAAACTGATTTGGTTCATTTCAGCAGGACATGGTTTATACTTTTAGCAAATGTTGTTATTGATGATGACAAGAACATCAATGATTTTTAAAAATCTTTCTTCAATAACTTTTCTAAAGAAACTCTTCCTCTGTCAGAAAGAGACAATCAGCTAACAACAATGTTCAAATGAAAAAGAACTGTTGTTCCCCTTCTAAATGAGAAAAGTATTGATATTGTTAAATTTTTTGTTTTTAATCTTTTTTTATTTTAAATATTTTGTGAAATCCTGGTGTTTGTAGTTTGCTCAGGTGGTATAGAAAGCATTCTGTAATACTTACAAGCATTTATTCACACAATAAACTTGTGCGTTGGGTTAAACTGAGAGAGAAAGAGCTCAAGGCCACCCAAGAAAGCTTTACAGCTAAGCAGGGATTTGGGTATAATGGAATTTCTTTTTATGGGAAACCACAAGAATTTCAATACTCTCTACTTCTGTGTGGGTGTGAGTGTCAGAGTTACAAGGTCGAATTGGTGTTGTTAATCACAGGCATTAAAAGTATCTCAAGGTTAGAGCATACTGGACATATTAATTCCTCTTCCCACATGTATGAAGGTGCAGATCCATTGATGAGTGGTCTCTCTGGTACTGCACCTCTTAAAAGGCATACACATACAGTTAACCTAATTCCTCTTATGCATGGCAGCGTATTTGTGCAGGCCCACATCTTTCCACCACATTTATGACCAAAGAATTCAATCCTAGCTTTTCAATGAAATGCAGCAAAATGAGGCAGTTAACACCTTGAGTTAAATAAAATAAAATAAAATAAAATATGAACGTTTTCTTTTTCTTATTGTGCTGGATCCTTAACACATTGAAGTCTCAATGGTGCCCTTCTCATCCATACTGTGATTCTGTGACTTGCTGAACTGAGAATAATGCAGTCCTAGGGATTGTGATTGTAGGAGGAAAGTCTTTCCCATTGGATTTCTCAATCTTTCCAGCAGTATTCTTGTTCTATTGAATCTATTCCAGTGATGGCAAAACTTTTAGAGACCAAGTGCCCAAACTTAAAAGTGCTCTGGCACCAGTGTTTCCCATGACTGGGGGCCGGAACTTCAGGGGGAGGGGGAATGGGACTTCTGGGAGGGGGGACTTCCACCTTCTGGGGGGATAGAACTTCTGCCTTCCAGAGACAATTAAAAGCACGGAAGGCAGGGAAGAAGAGGAACAGGTGTGCCCTTGTTCCTCCAATTCCCCACCATCCCTGGACTTCAGCTGTCTCTGGGGAGGCAGCTGAAGGTCTGGGAGAGAGGCAGCTGAAAGCCTGAGAGGGCAGGAGGAAGAGGAGCAACAGTTGTGTGCCTGTTCCTCCTCTTCCCCCGCTCTCCCTAGCCTTCAGATGTCTCTGGGGAGGCAGTTGCAGGCACAGGAGGGCGGAGGGAAAAGGAGGAAAAGACGCCTACCTGTTCCTCCTCTTGCCCGTCCTCCCATGCCTTCAACTGTCTCTGTTGAGAGAAGGCAGGAATTATTATTATTATTATTATTATTATTTCTTGTGATAATATTTTATTCTTCTGATGGAAATGTGTCCAGGGGTTTATGTACCTACATTCTTGTAATGAGCAGATTTTGTTTGTTTTATTTGTATGCATTTTTTTTTTTTTTGGTATTGACTTTTTAAGTGCATGCATCTTTAGTCAAGCACATTTTGGAAATATTTACATCTTTGTGCACAATTGAATTCTCCAGCTGGCATTGCAAGCCTTGCAAATATACAAATCTCCAAGGCAAGATGTGTTGCATTGTGTTGGCATTCTTAGAGGTGAGAAATGAAGATTAGCATTCTAAAATGCAAATCCAACAAACTCCTTTCCCATCTCTATGATCGAAGTCCAACAACCTGGACAAAAGAGCCTTTTCTCTGCTGGAAAACTCCAGTGGGGGAGAACCCACAGCCTCTCTAGGTAATTGGTTTCATTTCCAAACTACTCTTACCATCAAGAAGATTTTCCAATGTTCATTTGAAATCTGCTTTCCCACAAGCTAGGGAACATCTACCATACATAGATGCAGTCCCTTCTGCTTACCATGCTTCTGCTGCTTAGCTCTGGATATATTCAAGATTAAATGCCTTTGAGACTACTTGTTGTGGTTGCTTTTTATAACACATCATAATTAAAGAGAAAGAATTTTCTGAGAGGCACTCTTAATCTGAAACACAGCAGGAGGCATTACTTTGCCCCTGGTCTTCCCTAAATAGTGCCCTGCCCTGGGGATATGAAGACATATTGCTAAATTACTTGCTCTCAATAAGACAGGGTGTCTCAACATGGTGAGACAGCTTGCCATGATTTAATGAAATCCCATGAGATTACTCCCTTGCGGCATGAGAACATAACACAGGCCAACATTCTGCAAGCTCTGCAATATTCACACCGTGTTGAAGAGGTGAAGCAACTCACTTGTAGCCAGTGTGTAAAAACAGTCAGGATTCTCCAGGTGTGGCTCCATTATCCTGGCCATTGAATAGATGGGACTTTTCCCAGGCATGTTCCGCTTGCTCTCTGGCTGAGGAAGCAACAGCCTCTGTTCTCAGTGTAAGACTGGTCTTTTTTTGCTGGGTGTTCAAGGGCAGCTGGAATGTATTTGTGCACAGTGCCACACCAAGTCAGTGGCCTGGAGAATGGAGACATGTCTAACAGACCACAACTGCTCTTGTGCACCAGGAGTGATAAAATGCATGCATGGGGAAGTACAGCATACCTTCTTGTGCAATGTCACTTAAAGGATATACACCAGTGTAACCAAGGAGTATGCAGTGTATGTCACCAAAAAGATCTTGCCCATGGAGAGCTTTCCTCACTATTGAAATTTCCACAATTTGTGCAAAATGCCTTTGTATTTGCATTTTTTCTCTTTATGAAGTGAGACAGAGAGAGCCCAGAAGGACTGGATCACAGAAGGACTGATGGAAACATCCTATACTTCTGATTTTGAAAAGCCTGCGGAGGACGGAGGACTACTTACCAGCCCCGGGAGACCAGCCCCAGGAGACCAGCTGAGCGGCCTGAGCCGCCCCACCTCTGTCCCACCTATATAACACCGCCTGAGAACACCCTCGCTGGCCGGCGAGTGGCGGTGTCCTCGAGGCTGCGGAGGATGGAGGACTGCTTACCAGCCCCGGGAGACCAGCTGAGCGGCCTGAGCCGCCCCACCTTCGCCCCATCTCCTCGGGTGCCGGAAGAGTGCTGGCGGCTACACAATGCCGCCTGCGAACATCCTCGCTGGTTCCACACTATGGCCACAGAGGACTGTTTTGCCATCTTGCAGTTCTCGAAGGACCATAAGACTAGAAATTATGTATTTTTAAAAATTGTATTATTGGCTACTGTTATTTAATTTGTTTGTATGTTCGGGGGGATGGGGGGGTGAAGGAGGGATGGGATTTTAATTTGATTTATTCTTTGTAGTTTTGTAATGTTGTGCGCCGCCCCGATTGCCTGGCAGAGGGGCGGGATATAAATAAAAATTATTATTATTATTATTATTATTATTATTATTATTATTATTATTATTATGCCAGCAGGTATTGCAGCAAGACAATTGGAACAGCAATATATTTGATTGACATACTTTGTACATTTATGCAGTCAATGTAATTTGTGCAAAAATTGCACTCGTAGGTGTGAAAATTCCATTGGGACTGACTGGAAATATTTCACTATCTCAGAGACAAGAAGAAAAGTTTTGCAGTTCATCCATACAAGAATAACACACACAGATTACTAAATCATTCATCATTGTGAATGCTAAGAAAGAAGAGGAACCACAAAGGAAAATTGTTCTGGGACTCACAAATATGGAGACCCAGTCACACATGAAGGCGGCTACATCAGCTTTGGCACTGCTTAATTGTGTCCAACTTATTATTTCAGGATCCCACTAACCTGTGTTCCATATGCCTAATGAAAAAGGAAGTAATGGGTAAGAGACATAAATTGACATTCTACCGGGGCCTCTGCTGCCACACTGCAGAATTAATGCAGTTTGACACTGCTTTAACTGCCATGGCTCCATCCTATGGAATGCTGGTATTTGTTGTTGCACCAGAGCTCTCTGATAGAGAATGCTAAATATCTCACAAAACTACACATCTCAGAATTCCATAACATTGTGCAATGGCAGTTAAAGGAGTGTCAGTCTGCATTAATTCTGCAATGTAGATGCAGCCTCAGTGTCTTAAAAAATTCCTGAAACAGCACACAGTTGGGACTGATCTCCTTTTAGGTGTTATTTTCCACCAAGTTGATCCTATGAATGAAAAATCTCCAAGAACCTTGGTCACCAGCTGCCCTGTTCAGGACTTAAAACACAGGGCCATTGCTTCGTTGACTGAATCAGTCAAGGACATTCTTCCTCTTTCCCCACGTTATTGCACTTTACTAAGAATTATTGTCTGTTCTAAGGTGTTCATAATCTCATGATATGTCCAAAGTACAATGGCCTCACTTTAATCATAGAATCATAGAATTATAGAGTTGGAAGAGACCACAAGGACCATCCAGTCCAACCCCCTGCCATGCAGGAACTCCCAATCAAAGCATCCCTGACAGATGGCCATCCAGCCTCTGCTTAAAGACCTCCAAGGAGGTAGACTCCACCACACTCCGAGGGAGTGTGTTCCACTGTCAAACAGCCCTTACTGTCAGGAAGTTCCTCCTAATGTTAAGGTGGAATCATCTTGGCTTCTAGGAAGAAATCAGGCCTGATTTACTATAAAATCACAGCATTTATCTTTTTAGCAGTCCATGGTAAAACTCCCCACCAACTTTCAAATGAGTTCTTTTTCTTTCTGTCAACTTTCTGCACTGTTTAGATTTCATACTCTTACATAGAAAGCTGAAACATTATGACATGAGTGATCTGTCATTTTGTAAAGAAGTTTCCTCATGCTACAACAAATGGAATTCCTTGCACGGACTGGTGACATGTCAATGATGTGGAAGCAGTGAGAACAGCAAGGTAGAGAAAGTAGCCCCTCCATGGTGGAGCTTACTTGCGTTGGTCCTCAGAATGTAATATAAAACAGATATTGATTTAACCATGGGGTTTCTCACTATGAAATTCTTGCTGAAGAGTGTTGCAGCTTATTAAGTAAAAATAAAAAAAATCTTTATTCTTCTATTAAATACTGTAGCAAAGCTTGTTATTTATTGTGATATCAGCTATTTTCACTGCAATAAAGCACAATGACACCATTAAACACCAATATGAAAGCTGAACTTTTTTGAAGCCATAAATCTCAAGAAACCTGCTCTGGTTTCTTTTCATTGTTTTCCTTGGCTCCTTTCCATGCTTTTGAATAATATGTTCTGACAACTCCAAAGCTGGCTTCCCTTTAAAATTTTGCTCTAATAAGTTTCAAATCTCCCACCCTGTGCCTTAATGTATCCTATCTGATACCTTTTTATAGAATCAATATGAGGTTCCTTGCTGCAAATGTGGAAGGAGAGAAGAGGAAAACAATATGGCTTTAAAAGGAGCGGGGTGGTGGTGGGTGGGTTGGGTTCCATTAATCTTGTCGTTCAATTTTTAGTTTTTCCAATTAAAGACATGTTCACTAGTGGGGTGCAATTGACATCCTCAAAATCTGCATCGGCAAAAGCAATGGAATATCTCTTCTCAGCTATACTTGAATCAAAGATGCTTCTGATACTTAACAGCAAGCAGAAAGCAAGTGTTTGATGCGATGAGACTGAAAAATGTTGGTTTAACATGGAGCCACCTCAAGGATCCTGATATAAGAGGTACTGTTCGTGTTGTGCCCAGGTAATCGCTGTTTCTTCTCATTTAGACCTATTTTGAGTCCCCCCCCCAGAGCATAACAGTAATATCCACACTCTGGAGAGGAAAGTTTATAGTTCAGTAGTAAAACTCAAGATTTAAACACAGAATGTCCTGTCTTTGTTCTCTGCCATCTCCTCCCTGAAAACCAAGAGAGCTAATGTCAAGTTCAAGAGGACCTAGTATCATTAATGGATAGAAAGTTGTTAAAGGCAAGGAATAATCCTCCAGAAAATGAAAGTCTTGCCTATATAAAAAATACCAAAAAGGACATAAACCTTCACATATATACACACATATATGATATTAGGAGGATGAGTGAGCTGACTGCTGTTTTGGGAGTTTGGGGTAGAATTTTTCTTTATGTCCATTGATTGGCATTATTTGTAGAATTCAGAGACATAGCCATGTTAGTCTGCAATATCAGTATGCAAAGAGTTCTTGTAGCACCTTTGAGAACTGAGCAAAATAAATTGTAGTATAACCTTTCATAGACTCTCAGATGCATGGAGTGAATTGGTGCCCAGGAAACAGTGGCGTCACTAGGGTTGGTGTCACCCAATGCGGTACCTCATGGTGTCACCCCCCATTGACCTTATTTATTTATTAATTATTTATTTCATTTGCATGCCGCCTTTCTTCCAGAAGGGACCCAAGGCGGCTCACAAATACCCATACTACACCATACAGAATCCTTAGTAATGTTTTTTGTACTAATGTTACTCAGACATTGTAATTCTGATATATCACTGAATGTAATGGTAATAGTTGTGAAGTAAACACAAGTACAAAAATTATACCTTTTAATTACAATATCATATACACAGCCTAAATGTATTTAGATATACATAGCTTCATGTGGTTAAAGTGGAAATTTGGTAAAATGTGATTTTTTGTTTAAAAAAATTAAAATAATAAAATTTATAAAATTAAAATTTTAAAATTAAGATTTACAAGAAACCTGGGGCCTCTCCTTTCTCCTCCCACTGAGCCTCAACCCACTCACACATCTTTTTAGTGTTTTAAAGGGACACAGGCAAATGCCACAGCCCATTTCTGTCAAAAAGCCAATGTTTGAGGATCAGTGGTGTCACCCCGTTAGGGTGTCACCGGGTGCAGCTCACTCCTCCACACACACACACACACACACACACCCCTAGTGATGCCACTGCCAGGAAGGACCTGATTATTAACTGGGCACCAGTTCATTCCATGCAACTGAGGAAGTAGACCAAGGTCCAAAACACACTGCAGAAATAATCAGTTCAAGACCACTTTAACTGCCCTGACTCAATGCTAGGGAATTTTGGAAATTGTAGTTTTGTGAGTCATTGAGCCTTCTCTGTTAGAGAACTCTGGTGCCACAAAACTACAAGTCCCAGGATTTGCTAGTACTGAGCCAGGGCCTCAAACTGGATTATTTCTGCAGAGTGTTTTGGACCTAAGTCTACGAAAACTTATGCTACAACTTCTTTTGTTCAACTAGTTCATCTCAAAGGAGCTACAAAATTCCTTCACATACCCGTACACTGTTTTCGCTGTTGTTTACTTGAGTGATTGACTTGCTATTTTTTCACAGCTGCACCAGTGGACCAGTGAGAAGAGCAAGCTATTCCACTATAAATTTGGAGGAGGGGCAATCTAAATTCATAAGGCTGGCTAGGCATCAACAAAATCCCCTTCCCCAAGGATTCTCATAATGTACTACTGTACTATCTTTTTGCTTTATGAAGCAAAGCACAGACTCACACCAAGCACAGAAGGACTACCTGTTTGATGAAGAAGATGAAAACAGCCTATCTGATTGTTCTAACTTGTAAAAAGCCCACACAACAAGGCAGAGGTTATTGCACAAAAAATGTTCTCACAAACGCGAGGACTCTGATCAATACAGACCAAAAAACACCCCACCACCACCAGCAAAGAACAACAACAAAACCCTTCACTGTTTTGCAGGGAAAGAGAAAAAGAAATCAGCTTTGTGACTCTTGCACACAGTTTACACCCCAAGATTGGACTCTCCTCATCATTGATCTACTTGGTGTTAAGCAATGTTGATGTGTTGATGAAGGTCCAAAACATATTGCAAAAATAATCCAGTTTGAGACTGCTTTAACTGTCCTGGTTCAATGGTAGCGAAATCTGGGAACTGTAGTTTTGTGAGACATTTAGCCTTCTCTGTCAGAGAGCTCTGGTGCCACAATAAGCTACAATTCCCAATATCCCCTAGCACTGAACCAGGGCAGTTAAAGCAGTCTCAAACTGGATTTTTTCTAAAGTGTGTTTTGAAATTTAGGGACCATACAGACCACACACTGTGAGCCCAATCTGGCTTTTTGCCGCTTTTTAGAGCAGCAAAAAGCCGCCCTTACCACCACCACCGTGGCTCTTCTGCTCTCCTTTGGCACAGCATGTCTACACACTGTGCCAAGGGAGCACCCTGACACCGCATGCCATGTGGTGGGGTGCACGGCATGATGGCGGCGTCAGGACGGAGTTGGGGCAGGGTTGGGGTAGCTGGCATGCAGTCGCCCTGCCCCAACTCCACCGCTAGGCCAGCCCTTTTGGCCAGTCTGTACAGGCCCTTAGTTGCTCAACTGAAGATGTTTTATCTCTTAAGAAAATAGTATTATCATGTACATGACACACACTGCCTACCTTAAACTTCAGCTTGTTTGTATTTCTACATTACCTTTTCCATGAGCCTTGAACTCCAGCATTGTGAAAAGAAAACCACACTACCACCACAATGTATGTATCTGCATATACAGACTGAAAGCCAGAATGAATTGGGCGCATCTTTAGTCACATAGTAAATCCAGTTGGAATAAATAGATCTCAGGTTAGTAATAACTAATGGAAAGTCCAACTTATTTCAGTTGGTCTCGTCTGACTAAATTGTGATCCAGTCCTATATCTTTAATTTGCTGATAGTACTAATAACTATCTGAAATATGCTCAGAAATGATATATTTGGCCCATGCTTATACTTACTTCAGCTTCTTTTAGGTGATAAATTTATCATCAAGTTTGCTTGCTGGCTTCCCAGAATACAGTACTGGAGAAAAATATCACAGGAATAAATCAGGTTCATTATTTGTTTTTGCTGTATCATGTTTTTAATGTTGCATTTAAGGAATGAAAAAGCAAACTTTGGGATCAAAAATATTCTGAGAGAAGTTATGTCTCCAGTTCTTTCTTAATGAAAGCCACTTTGGAGGGCAACAAACTATTGCAGACAAATCATGGCACAGCACAAGAATTGCACAAGCCACAGCAAAGGAAAACCAGGGTACATATATGAAAATTTGTGCCATGGACCTGCATAATTCTTTCCTCATAGCTTTGCAACTCTGAATACAAGTGGGAACTCAATGGCAGAGAATAACAGTGAACCTAAGAATAAAAACCACCTTTAAAGGGTGGATGAATAACATTTATCTTGCAAAAGGATCCTGTAGTACCTTTGAGACTGAGAGAAAGAAATTGGTAGCATAAGCTTCTGTAAACTAAGGGCTGAAACAGATGGGCAGGAAAAAGTGGCTTGAAGCTGCTTTTTCTGAAACCAAATTGAACCCCCACCAACTGCATTGGTTGCTCCCAAGCTGGCCTGGATGCACGTGGCCCGACTGCACAGCACCACGTCAAGCTGCGCTCTAGGTAAGTTTTTGTTGTTGTCTCCTCACCATCCCTGCACACCGTCACACAAACACACCACCACTGGTGACCACCTCCCCCCTAGATGCCATCCCATTGGATGGCAACCCCTTTTTGATCAGCCACACAGCGGCACATGCAACCCTCCACCAGTACAGGGCACTGCAGCATCCAATTATGCCCCCCTTTATGCCCTCTTCACCCCTCTTCACCCCATGCCCCCTCTTGGACTGTCTGGTTTGTGTATGTTGTAGTTATATCCATTGGAGGTGTCACACTTTCACTTATGGGTATTGCCGCCCCCACTGCTTGGGTATGGCAGCTCCGTCCTTTTCAATGCACTCCTGCACTGGGGCATTTATATGCACAACTAGGATTAGGGTTAGGACAGATCACTTCTTTAGAATTGGGCTAGTTTGGGTGCATTTATATGTATGGATGAAGTGTGCATTGTCCAGGAAAAGTCAGAAAAATTCAGCTCTTTTTGCTCCAGTTTTTAGCCCCAGAGTGCAACTTGGGTGCAGTTTCTGAACAGTTTCGAGACATGCGTCATCTAAACACCCTGCCTCAAAACTAGGCAGAAACTGATTTATTTGGCCTGTCTGTTTCAGGCCTTACGGGGGCTGCAGATGGGCAGCTCTAGGCTGCCCCAGGAAGCGGAGGATCGGGGCTGCAGCTACCGCATGCCATGGCCCCGATCCTCCCTTTTGTCACCCCAAAAAGTGAGGCAAAATGCCACTATTTTCAGAGGCGGCAAAAGCGCGCCCTAAGACCTGGTGTGTGGCTCTTCCTCACCCCTTCCGGTGCAGTGCGTCAGGATGCTGCACTAGGAGGATGTCGTGATGCCACACACCGTGCGTAACGGTGCAAGGTGCCAGGACATCATCGGACTGGGGTTGGGGCAGCTGGCGTGTGACTGCTCCTCCCCATCTCTGCCTCCAGGCTGGCCCTTTGGGCCGGTCTGTAGAGGCCCGTAGTCTGCTTTATCAGGTGTATTTATTTATTTATTTATTTATTTTAGATAACAGTATGAATGGTGGAGTGAGTTATTGGAATATAGTATGATGTTGGCTGGGAACCAAAAAGGAGACATGATAAACTGGGCAAAAAAGCTGTCATGAGGTTGGAATGCAAACTAGTGTTATAATATGTGTAGTGTGCCAGGAAATTGCCTCTGTTCAAGCCACTGTTGGTGGACTGGAAATTTGTGGATATATTCCATTCTGCTTTTTCACTTTCCAATATTCTTATGCAGTTTTTTAGTTCAAGGACTGCTGTTCTGAGGTCTGAGATGAAATGTCCAGAAAGACTGAAATGTTCTGCAACTGTTTTTTTTTTAATATTTCCATCACTAATGTCTAATCTATGTCCATTTATCCTCAGCATAACAACACCACCAACAACAAAAAAACTACAAAGGAATATGGCAACTCAGCTGAAGAATTGAGCAGGATGGAAACATAAAATTGTGGCCTTTCTGCATGTAAGAGCACCACCACTGAAGGATGGGTATAATCCAGGAAGGGCACTATGGCAAAGGTCTCCTTGAGCCTGGAACCAGCCTTTAGTAGGAGAACCCGCTACTGTTTGGTCCCTCAATGAAATACCTTAGGCCAGGGGTAGGCAACCTTTCCCCTTTAAGGGCCGAGGGACTTCAGCTCCCAGAAGTCTCAGCCATGTTGGCCAATAGTCCCATGTTGGCCAATAGCTCCTGGGATTCTGGGAGCTGAAGTCCCTCAGGCCTTAAAGGGGAAAGGTTGCCTACCCCTGCCTTAGGCATTTTGATAGGCACAAGGAATATCTTTGTATTGACAACTAAAACTGGTAATTCTAGCAGAGACGCAATGCAGTGTGTTTTGTTTTTTATAGTTACAAGTGCTTGTGACCCCCTCCCACACCTTTTAACTTCATCATGAATAATAATGAATTAATAATATTTAAAATAATTCAGCAAGCTTTGTAAGAATTTTGTTAGGTTTTGAAACGGACGTCTATGAGATTAATCAAACTTGGATTGGTTTAAGAGAGTTGATTGGTCCACAGAAATGCACTGTCCCACTGAGAAATGTTAATGCTTGCTAATGTTAGTAGTGCACATTACTATCTGACCTTTATGAAATAATTTGGTGCCTCATCCCCTTTCCTCCCCTTGGCCAATTGCTTTTTCCCTGTAAACACTTCCCTGTATTGCTTCTAACTATTACAACAGAGACCCCACTAACCGCATGAACTAATTACTATCTCCAGACCTTGATTCATTTTTCATTTCAAGAGCTGGCTTCTCTAGCATGCAGACTTTTCAAGCAGTACAGGAATGCTAACATACTTACTGTTCATAAATATTATACTTCAAAGCTACTACTGTCTTTTTTATCCCTCTCCATCCTCCAAGTATGATTAAAAATGAATATATTGCAACATCTAACTATTGTATTTGATATCTGAATTCATTTGTGAAGCACAATTGCTACAGGAACCTCTGTGAAATATATGTGAAAAATGTAAGTGGAGCTCCTATTTAAAATTTTCTGGCAAGAACATATAAATATTAATGTAGTCGGATCACTCTTTACATCTTCTACTAAGATTATAAAGGCATACTTACCAATCATCACATATATCCATATTGAGTTTGTACTGCCTGGGCTGGGATCCTTTCTGTGCTGGCATAGTACTCCCTTATGCCAGAGTAAGGCAATTTCTGGAGTGATTTGCAGCAGTGCCATGGGACAGAAGGGAAAGACATCTCTGTCACCAAAAGAAATTGCTTTGGCAACTTTTGAGAAGCTTGGAACCCAGCAGGGAAGCTTTTTCTCTTGACAGAGAGACAGAGGGGGGTTGCAGACTGCCAGGAATAGTGCAAATTGAATCCACTTTTAGGGTTAGGGTTAGGGTTAGGGTTAGGGAATCATGGGAACTGTAGTTTATTGTGGCACCAGAGCTCTCTGACAGAGAAGGCTCAATGTCTCAGAAAAAAAACCAATTCCCATGATTCCCTAGCACTAACCCTAACCCTAAAAGTGGACTCAATTTGCACTATTTCTGGCAGTCTACAACCCCCTAGAGACATATTCCTGTGCCACCCTGCTTATTGCTGTGGCACCTGTAGTTATTTTACTCCTGCCATTGGGCAGCTGCCTACTCTACTGCTACCTATGCATACCTGACAACATTTCACAGGCAAAATTGAAACATGTGTGGCCAAGAACATCAGACTGTAGTCAAGATGGCAAATATTACAAATAAGGAAGAACACACAAGTTAGCAGAGGCTGCAGCTGTTTGATATTGCCTGAGCCTATTGGGAAGGGCAAGATTCTTCCCTTCAGCTCTTCTCCCCCTTCCACAAGTTAATTGAGTACAAACTACTTTTGTATTTTAAACTCAATGTACAGCAATTGAAGTAAGTTGAGGATGGGGGGGGGGGGGGAGAGAGAGAGAGAGAAACTAGGACATTTTAAAGGCAGTTGAAAAAAGTGGGAGTATGGAGGATTAATTACCTGTTCCTGCCAAACAGGGTCATGGGGATTAATGTCTATGCTGATGCAATTATGCCAACCATATCATGGTCTTTATCTATACACATAATATCTGCATTGGCATTATACTGACTTATTTAGAGCCTGGAAAGTTACTTTGAAAGTCATTAGAGAAAGTTGTGTTCTGAAGCCCAGGAAAAGTAGTTACCATTATAGTTGCCATTTAAAAATAGCAATAGCAATAGCAGCTTCATTAAAATACTGCTTCATACCATGCTATGCAGTCTCTATGCGGTTTACAATTGTAAGCTAATTGCCCCCAACAAGCTGGGTACTCATTTCAGTGACCTCGGAAGGATACAAGCCTGAGTCGAGCTTGAGCCCTGGCTGGTATTGAACTCACAACCTTCCTTTCTCATCGCTCAAATTTGGCCAAAATAATTAATTTTTAGTTACTCTAAGAATGTGAATGCTACAAGCTGCTGGCCTGCAGAAGCTGGCATATGCAGTGGTATCACTAGGATTGGTGTCACCGGACGTTTTCACAAGGGGCTTTGGTGGAGGCAATCCTACCTCCCGCCGGCCCCACTCCGGAATGGCTCCGGCGGCGGCAGGCTAATTCCTTTTAAAAGTCGGAATTACCTTTCCACCGCTGAAGCCGGAGTTGGAGGTGCTGAGGCCGGAGGGACGCCGGAAGGACGCCGGACTTAAGGCTCCGTGCGTTTGAACACACGGAGCTAGAAGCCGGACGAACGCAGGGATGACACCGGAAGGGGCGGGGTTTTCTGCGGCATGCGTCTGAACAAGCTGGAAGAGGAGCCGGAGTGGGGCCGGCGGGAGGTAGGATTGCCTCCGCCTAAAGCCCCGTGTGAAAATGTCCACCCTGTGCAGTAACCCATGGTTTCACCCCCCCATTGACTTCCTCCCATACCACATCATGCAGAATCCTTAGTAATGTTTTTGTAATATTGTTACTCATAAATTGTAATTCCCATATTTTGCTGAATGCAATAATAATAGCTGTGACACAAACAACTAGTAAAATTAAAATTATACCTTTAAATTACAATATCATGCACAAAGCCTCAATGTATTTACATGTATATAACTTCATGTGGTTAAAATGAAAAGTTGGTAAATGTGATGTTTTAAAAGAAAATGTTAAAAGAATATTTTTTTACAAAAAAATAAATTTTTATTTTTATTTTTGTTGGTTTTTTAAAAAATCAAAAACCCTGAGACCTCTCTCTCCTCCTACTGAGCCTCACCCCATCACCTCCATTGAGTGTCAGTATTTTGAATGGACATGGGAGAATGCTACAGTCCATTTCTGCCTAAAGTCAGCATTTGAACCATGTGATATTCTTCCTCCCTTATTTAGTGGGATGGGTACAACTATAAAAACATTTAAAATTACTGTACACTCAAAAAGTACTTTCTCCTGCTGAAACATTGCAGAAACTGTTGACTGGTCTTTTCTTAACTTCCCTTCATGCTGAAACCCCTGGAGCCTCCAATTCTAGACTTCCTCTCTTGTCTTCCATACTCCCCAAACCCATGTTTTTGTCCAAAAAAATTCATCATTTTTCCTAATCTCATTTTCTTTTCTCAAAGCCTGGTTTTGGTCTAGAAGATTTTGGTTGGTTTGTCCTTCTCTGAGAACCTGCCATGATCTCATCTTCTTCTTGCTACTCAAGGTAGAAGTAAAATACTTACCAGCCCATCTTCCAGAAACTCTAATAGGATTCAGAGGAGGTCTTTTCAGGGTATACTTTTCCACTTAACTCCATTTATACCTTCTTTAGTGTGTGTGTGTAGCTTAAGGAAAGATCTTTATTGCTTTCACTTTTTAACCTCTCTTTCTCCCTTCTCATAGGACGTTATCACATGGGGAGTCGCGGGGAGAAAGTGGAAATAAACGGGCACGAGCGGAAGTCTTTAATTTACAGGATTTGTCCCGTTCCGCCTCGTCTGATAACTAAATTCGAATTTAAAAGGGGGTTAATTCGAACGAAAACGTTTCATTTTCGGGATTTTTGAGGATTTGAAAAGATCAGGTTTTTGTTCGAATTAACCCCCTTTTAAATTCAAATTTAGTTATCAGACGAGGCGGAACAGGACAAATCCCATAAATTAAAGTCTTCTGCTCATCCGGTTTATTTCCACTTTCTCCCTGCAACTCCCCATGTGATAACGTCCTTAGCAACTCTTGAGCCTCAGAATGCTTAGACTGAAATCCTGCCTCTTCTTGCACTCTATACTTTGCAATCATGTCTGAATCAGAAAACCCTTGGCACCCTGTTAATTTACTTCTTTGAGTTGCTATCTCGACTTTGAAGGAACTATGCTTAATTAGTTATTTGTATTATCTAGTTGACAGTCAGCATGGTGTAGTGGTTTGAGCATTGGACTATGACTCTGGAGATCAGGGTTCAAATCCCAGCTCAGTCACGAAAACTTACTGGGTGACTTTGGTTAAGTCACACACTCTCAGCCCCAGAAAATGCTTTAGCATCTCTGTAAGCTTGAAGGCACACTGCAACAATCCATTATGCATCTGTGAAACTCTGAAAAGCGGTTGCTAGAGCACTTCTTTCTTATAATGACCCAAGTCTTTCCTTTTCAGGGACTTTGATGTCCCAGGATTCTTTTCATGATGCAGAAGAATCTGAGTTGTGATCCTACAGTAGGTCATAATTGGTGGTGGTGGTGGATGAGATGCTAGAGGAAAGATTCAGAACTTCCTACTACCTCCTGCTTTTTTGCTTCCCTTTATATTAGTGCATGCTAAAATAGCTGCAATGGTTGGGGAAAAAATAGAGGTCTAGACAAGAAGCAAAACAGAAGCTTCTGTAGCTACATCTCCTCTCATTGCTACACCAGCATTAGAAATAGAAGGCAACATTTCAAAGTTAACACCTGGCAATCCTTGGTGACTATTAAGGGGGAAAACCACCCAGATTTTAAAGAATCAAAGAGAGAAAAGTAATTTGTATGCTTAACAAGGGGCTGGACTTCTTTCTTGCTCATTGGCATGACTATCTTGGATAATAAAATTAGCTCTTTAGAGTCTATGCAAATATATGCTGACCCTAGTTTCACTCCCTTTCACAGATAGCTGGCTCCATTAATTACTTGTGATAGCAGATTTCTCCTGTGTACATGATGCAGGGAAGATTCAGAGAGGGAGGTAAAACAGATGGTGGTTTGTGAAGCAAAGGGGAAAGAAGCACTGGTCAGATTTGTACTCATGAAGGCTTCTATGGGAACATTACCAAACAGCATGAATAATGAGCCTGGCTTATTAACACAGTTCACAAACTGAACTGCAATATAGGAACTGCAATATAAGAGAGAGGAAAGTATGGGGTTTAGATGCTCTAAAACAAGTCCTTTCAGAACTGCAGCTTCAAGAAATGAAATAATAAGGGATCTCAAAGAGATACACAGATTTCTTTTGAATCTATTTTAAAAATCAAGTCTATTCAGGCTATCTCTAAAAGAGCACCACATATAGCAGCACATCTTCACAGACTCAGCAAACGCCCCTGAAAAGAAAAAGGCAAATGGATCTCAGAGAATCAATAGGCCTATGAACAATGTAGAAATCTAGTGGCCCTTATTCTTGACTACTATTAGAACAGGCATATGATAGTGCAGGGAATTAAAATAAAAAAATATCTGATCCAGAATTAGAAAAAGTTCAGGATTGGTTTTTTTTTTACTGCAAATCCCACTGTCCCTACCGTAATTTCTACAGCCCATGCTAACTTAGGAATTCTGGGAATTTTAGTCAAAAAACGTATCTTTTTCCAGGCTCTGTTACCTATCAAGCTGTGTGGCCTATCAAAGCTGTCTTGTATTTTTGTAAGACCAAAGCAGGTATAAGTCAAGCTTTGCTTCTATCATACTGGGCACAAACACATAAAATATGGAATGCTGCTAAAAGTTATTCCTAGTCGTTTTTGCTACCTGCACCTTGATAAATAGTGACAGGCCAAGAAAAACTCCTGAACTGTGTACCTGTTTTTGTTTTGTTTTTTAGGAAGGTGCAACCTCACCCAGAACGAATTGTAGGTTTTCATCCAACAAATGCTGTGAAATAACACAGCACCTTGCTTCACTATTTTCACTGAGCTGCCAAGCTCGCAGAACCATTTTAATTAAGAAAATAAACAACATTAATAATTTAAAAGGTTATTACATAAATATTTTATTATTTATTTCTCTCTGCAATAGGCAATAATGATTCGTGAATTCTCCATCCTAGCAACCACAGTGTGGCAGTTGATGAAGAAGGCTTACACAAATTGTTAAAAAGTAAACTGGGCTGTTGCACTGAGTGTTCACTCCTATAATAATATGCAGGATTAAAAATGTGCAGCAGTTCCTGATGAGACGGACATTTTTCACCTTCCTGATGGAAAACATTTGTAACAGCATAGTTAAGTGAACACTCCCAGGTCTTATAAAGATGTTAACTTTCCAGAGACTCTGGTGTACAAATTCAATGTTCTTAATGATGCTTTTTTTTTTTACCTTGAAAGCTTTGTTTGGTAGTACCAAAGGTACTTTCGTATGGCATGGCTGGTCTTAAAATTAATAGTGGCTGTTTCTAATGCCAGTTTTTGTTTCTAGCAGAATAATCAAAATGAATAGTAAGTGAACCTAGCAGAACCTTGAAAAGAAGAACTGTAGAATATAATGTTTAAGCAGGAAGGTAGAGACCACAGTCGCTTCAGAGAAAGAGTAATGTCTGTGTCCCATGAGAGTATCTCTTTTGCATTAGGACTACAAGGATCTAGTTACTTGATATATCATATTTTGAATGTGTTTTACTTCAATGATACGCTTTCCACATCCACTGTGAAAATTCATTGTGAGATGGAAGATTGACATCATGTTCTTTCAACAAGAATTTTAAAGAGGGTATTATACTTTGTGAAATATAAGAAGCAGAAAAATAAACCTTCTTGACCCTTGAAACGTCAGCCAAGGTATAGAGGCCAACTACCTTGATATCCAGTTCCAGGCAGAAAACCATGTTTCCCATTCCTTTTGACCTCTTCCATTTCATGCTCTTGATATATATGGGGTGGTGGCTTCTTTCCAATATTTCATGCTCCAGGACTTTAACTGGCTCAAAGCCACCAAGAGATTGATGGCATCATTGTCAACAGCAACTCAGTAGCAGATGTTTGATAGCTACTCTTGCCCTGTTGAGGGACTTCATAGAAAAACTGTGGATTAGTATACAAAAGTGCTAACTTATCAAGACAAGTTGTGGAAAAGGCACACTGTTACACACAGATGCTAATGACTAAGAGGAAAAGAAGGGGAAATAATTCTGTTTAATAATTCCTTAAGTACATTTAGTAATGGAACCCTCCAAATATCTCATGATATTAATTTTATGATTTATTAATCCAGCTATAGTTTGATGAAACTTTAGCGCCAGCATGAGCCGATGTGGCTGCATTGGCATACATAGCACCGGAATAAGTAGTGTGAGTGACACACAGACCCAGCGTGGGGATTAAGGAGCTTGCTAGATGAGCACCACCGCCACCGCCACCCCCCGCTCTGCATTTCTGATGGAAACCAAAAGCCATAAGATGAGTTCTGCCAAATCAAAGACCAGAATCCTGCTTTCATCTCTTGTGTATTCTAAAACACCCCTTCCTGCCCGCTCATTCCTGGAGACTCCAGATCTTGTCTAGGTGTTGTAAAGTCCATGAAGCATCATTGATCAAAATCAACCCCTCTCATCTCCTGAATATCAAGACAAATTCTCCACTTTGGAAACTTTCTCAGATTTTGTTGAGGGGCAATTAAGCTTTTGGTTTCTCACAGAACCTTTATGGATTGGGGTTGGCTTGAAGATATAAATAGCACCCCAAAATGTAGGGTTTTTCCTGCAACCCCCCCCCCCCCCCCCCCCCGCATGCTTGTCTGGTAACTGTTGCCCTCAGGCTTCAGTCTGAGTTGCCATTCCTTTGTCCATTCCTGTCTGCATAAACCTGCATCCTCAAGCCTTATGGTTTAAGCCAATCCTGCTTTCCTGCTTTCTGTGGACCATCTCTTCAGAATAGGTAGCTATATCCCCTTATCAATCCCTCAGACTCTGCTGTCCCTTTTCACTTTTCTTTTTTTAGCTTTGCATGCTGTGCGAGAGAGTCTAGTATGTGTGTTCTTTTATATTTCTTCCAATAAACATTCATGTAGTTCCCGTCTTGAGTCTCTATTAGTTATTACCAGTATAGTTGGTGCTTGGCTCCTGCAAATGTCACCCCTTCTTGCAAAGCCAAGTTAAACATCCCCCAAATTAATTAAAGATAGATTGCAGCTGCCAGTGAAGGCTCTACAGTCTCCACACATTTTGAGTGATAGTAAGTACCTAGTATCAATATTATTCTTTTAATTTTTTTATTTAAATAGTGTTTGATGTAATGTTGCTAGATCTCTAACTTTAGGTTTGATCAAGTCAAATGCATTCCATTCGAAATATCTTTGAGAAGTGGTCACATCATAGGCCACATATTTTCCATTATTGTAGTGCATTTATTTGAAAATAAATAAAAGAAAATCATGTAGACTCAAAGATTATTGCTCCTCTTTCTTATTTTAAAACACCTTAGAGGCAGACTATCTCATTAGTCCTGCAAACCCAAAATTCAATCAGCTAAAATGTAATCAACAGGATAAACTAAAATGCATATCTGCCAGTAAAGACAACAATTCCCTCGAGAAACTCTGAGGCTTAATACAAATAATCAAATGTTATCATTAGTCTATAAGATATTTTCCCTTGAATCTGTATATTTATGCTGTGAATTACAGTTACCTTACATGTATTTTACAAAGACAAAACCAGAATTATTAGCTGAAAATGATGCGACATTGGGCAAATGGTATGACTAAATCAATAGTGATACAGATGAACCCACAACTGCATTAAAGTTACAACAATGCTCTAATTTCCTTATGTAAATGTGTTTCTCCCATTGAGGTCAAGTAGGTTGTCCAATATAGTCGTTGAGGGGTGCAATCTCTGATGATGTACAACCACAGCCAGAAAAAAATAGAATATTTGCTTCATAGACTAGTTGTATGACAGTGTTCCACACTACAAAGATCTAGAATTGGACTTCAGGATCCTGGTACTCAAGCACAATTGTTATGTTTCTGCAGGTAAGACCCACACTAGTGCGATTGAAGCACCTTTGACTAATGCAGCAGTCATGGCATGAATCTTTCCTGTTTAACACAGCACTGATTTGCATGGATGGGGTGCTGGTGGATATGGGTGCCAAGAACATCCTCTTTGTGCTCTGAACTATTCATTGGATTATTTGGGCCCTAAAGATGGTAGGGGTTGGCACATTTCCTTTGCTTTGGAATATTTTATTTTTGAAAGCATACTCAATGGTATATGAAGGAATTCTATGCACATACAAAGCATATTGAGAAGTCCTACAAGGAGTCAGACATATATTCACAAGTCCAGTGTGGCACACTCCTCTGTAACTATGTAGGTGATTACAAAAGAAAGATTTCAAATATTCTGGTTATCAGAGTGATTTCTTCAGAGCCTATGCAATTAAGAAAAGAAAGTCACATCTGCAGGAACCAATTCTTGGAATATAGGGATATATGAATAAGTTTGACACATGTCTCTTTCCCCCCCCCCCCAAAAAAATGAAGATTTAACTTTTTTTTAAAAAGGCAAAAATCTAATCTAATTCCATCATGTTGCAATGTAGAGGTTAGCAGTTATTACCAATAAGAGATTAATTCCATCCATATGCAAAGGAAATGTAAAATGCTGGTGTCCAACAATACTGCGTTGGATCTAAGAACAGACTATCCCATTATTGATCTGATGTACTAAAGAGGCCTAAATGAAAAGGGAAGATTTCAAGACATGACCAAAAGCAGTAATTGCAGAAGCCAAACAACTTGTTCATACTTATTCAAACATAGGTGAGAATATTTTCATCAATATGATGTAGGCTAGAGAGCCAGTGTGGCATAGTAGTTTGAATGCTGGACTACGACTCTGGACACCAGGGTTTGATTCCCAGTTCGGCCATGAAAACCACTGGGTGACCTTGGGCAAGTTACACACTCTCGGTCTCAGGGGAAGGCAATGGCAAGCCTCCTCTGAACAACTCTTGCCAAAACAAAAACAAAAATAAACCCCATGATAAATTCTTCTTAAAGGTAAAGGCATTTCCTGTTGACAAGGTTGTCAAGTCGTGTCCAACCATAAGGGGTGGTGCTCATCTCTGTTACTAAGCCGAAGAGCCAGCATTGTCAGAGACTACTTTGTGATCATGTGGCCAGCATGATTGCACAGAATGCTGTTTGCCTTCCCACCAAAGTGGTACCTATTTATCTACTTGCATTTGTATGCTTTTGAACTGCTAGGTTGGCAGAAGCTGGGACTAGTGATGGGAGTTCACCCCATAACGTGGCACCTGGGCCTCGAACTACCAGCCTGCCGATCTTGCACTCAACAGAGTCAGCGTCTTAACCACTTGAGCCACCACATCCACCTAAATTCTCCTTAGGGTTGCCATAAATCAGAAACTACTTGAAGGCACACAAAAATAACAGAAGAGGAAGGGGAGGGGACAACACAATTCTGCAAACATCTCAAAAGTCACCTGTCTGATATTGTGAAAAGGAGAGAAAGGGATTAGGAATCCATATATTTAACTATAATTTGAGATCCAAAGTATCACAATTCATTTTCCCATATTTCTTAGATCAGTATACCAATATTGCAAACATCTTTCTTAAACATTACAGCCCTGAAGTATTGGGAAATTAAATGGTTAAGTTAGCAGCATATCTGATGACCTGATTATAAATATGAAGAATAAAGAAGGTAGTAGCTAATACTTGTTTCCCATAGGTGGACTGGATGTTGTAGACATAGGTTGGGGTTATTTTCTTTCCCTCAGAAGAGGGCTGCTGCCACCCCATCATAATCCACCCTAGAGAGCTGTCTGAAAGGGTTAGGGGCTATCCATATTTTATGTCACATTAATATTGTCATATTAAGATGGGGTTGCAATCCTTTTAATACAGAAGGCAATTGTTTAATTAGTAGAATATTCTATTCTTAATTGCAGCTGCACAATTAAAGCCAATTAGACTTTGGCAGCCTCATCTGATGAATGTAAATCCATTTTTGTGTGTGATATATTATGACATGAGGACTGAAGATACAAAATGGAGATTATAGAACATATATCAGCAGGTTACAATTTGGCAACAAAGACTGACTCAAACGTTTCTAGCCAGTATGAACCCTTTGTTGCACTGTTTCACCTTTTGTACATGCCCAGCATATTTCTGAAACCATCTTTAATTTAAAAATTCAGTATGTGCCTTCATCTCTGTGTGTGTGTGGTTGTGTGTGTATCCTTTGGAGGCAATGTGGATGGAATAAAAATAAAACTGTTCAAGGTTCATGTTCAAACTAGAATAAGAAATTGTATTGAGTCAAGTAAAGTCTATATAAATAACATTTGTTCTGAAGTAAGACAGCTTTATCTTAATCAAAATAATAAAATACATGAAATGTTAGTACATAACCTTTTATTGTGTTAAGAAGACAATGAGATAGAAGGTATCTCTATAAAGCTGTTGGAAATAATTGATTGCATTGCTACAAAGGAATGAAATCATTTCAGACAATGGTTTATTTGTAAGCAGAGATAAGTTTACTGGCAATGGGCCAGTACTGTAGAGGCACTATTGTACCTCCGCTTGTGCTTAAAAATACATGGGAAGATCCCAAGAACCAACGCCACTTTGCATTTCCTCTGATCTCTCAATTTTCCCATGTCAGTACTATGTGTACAGTGTCACTGCCGATTTAGCATTACACTTCATTAAAAAAAAAAATTAACATTTTATGACTAGCAGTTCTATTTTTTTAAGGGATCGCTGGCATTTGTAATGTACACTATAAGAAAATACAATACAGCCCATCTAATGAAATGCAGGTTGGTCCACAGTATCTTATGCCATAGTAAATTCACTAGATTTTAAAGCGTTGCAAGATCCTGTGTTGCATTTACTACAAAAGGCCAGGGTTCGATTGCCCTACTTGGCCATGAAACCAACCTAGCCCTGCCTTTGGCAGTACTTGGTTTGAAAACTGGCTCAGATTAAACATTTTCTAAATGTGATTATAAAAGAAAATACACCATGGTTAGAAATTACATGAAAAACGGTTTTGACATCTGTACCAATTGTTCTGTAGAAACTTCCATGCACATTTTCTTTTGAATAATTGAACAGAGAGGAAGAAATCAAGAGAGACCTGACAAACTCAGGAAAAACTGTTTACAATTAGCATGTATTACTTCTAGCATGGTGGATTTGTCCATTGTGTGTGTGTGTGTGTGTGTTCACATGTGCGTCTCAGAATAACCCTACTAGAATTTGCAAATAATTAGTTAATTAACATGCCAAGTTATCGACTTGTTGGTTTCTTTCATCACGACAGGGCCAACTCACTAGGTTTCCTGATTAACACCAAGTCAATACTTTGGTAAATTCACCATACTTTAGTGCAGGGGTATTGGGGGGCCGAAGCACCAAAAATAAATAAATAAATAAATATAAAAATTAAAATTTTTTAAAAAATCAACAATTTAAAATATATGCATGCACACTCTCTCAGCCCCATGGCAAAACCCCTGTGGAGATTTTGTCAAGAAAATCCCAAGAACAAGTAATAACAAGAATAATCAATATCATCATGGCAGGGGGTGGAGGTGGCGGCGGCAGCAGGACCGGCCTGGGGCTGGTTCAAAGGCCTCGGGGGGCCGCATCCGGCCCCTGGGCCTTAGGTTGCCTACCCCTGCTTTAGTGAATCAATCAATCAATTGGAATTGTATTATGGGCCGTCAAGTCCATCAGGGAAGAGGATTCCAGATGATGAAAGGAAACTATAAAATGACAAAAAGAACACTTTTGAATGTTCCAATAATAAAATGTGCCCCTAGAGTTAACAATGACAACCTCCATGCTATTCTTTGTAAATCCCCTGGTCTGCCCTGAAAACCAATGGTAAATAATGAATTGGTTAGTGATGATTAAATCAATTAAATTTTAGCTACTAATGTGGGTGGTAATACATGTGTTGTTGTTTGCTTTCAAGTCGTTTCCAACTTATGGTGACCCTAGGGTGAACCTATCACCTTTTTTTGGCAATATGTATTCAGAGGTTTGCCTTTGCCTTCCTCTGAGGCTGAAAGAGTGTGACTTACCCAAAGCTCATTTGGTGGGTTTCCATGGCTGAATGGGGACTAGAACCCTTGTCTCTAGAGGTGTAGTCCAACACTCAAATGACTACATCACACTGGTTTCTGGTAAGAAATTGCATCCCGTTTCTAGCATTCAACATTATCAAATTAATTTTTACATCAAATGTTCCAAGCTCTGAACCATCCAGGATCTGTAGCACTTCAAAAGTAGGAGTGATGATGCCACATAAAATCAGTGCATCTAGCAGAAATCTGACTGCCAGAAATAGTGCAAATTGAGTCCACTTTAAGGGTTAGGGTTAGTGCTAGGGAATTGTGGGATTTTTTTTTTCTGAGACATTGAGCCTTCTCTGTCAGAGAGCTCTGGTGCCACAATAAAATACAGTTCCCATGATTCCCTAACCCTAACCCTTAAAGTGGACTCAATTTGCACTATTTCTGGCAGTCTGCAAAGGCCCTTAGATTTCTGCTAGATGCACTGATTTTATGTACAGTTGTAGAGCTGCAATCCTGTACCCGCTTCCCTGAAAGAAAGTCCCTTTTAACTTTCTTCACAGCAAGCATGCATAAGGTTGTGCTGAAAATCTCTGACAGATGTTTTTCTTTACTTGGTATATAACTTTCAAATGAGATTGTTATGTGAGCTTCAATTCATTCAGTTATTGCTTTAAAATATTACAATCAATTACATTTTCATTAGGTCAGTTGTCAAAAAGACAACTTGTTGAACCAATTAGCATAAGTTAGACTTTACAGCAGTAAGATTAATACGTCAGTGTTTGACATACGAGTCTGAGTCTGAACTAGAAATACTTGTCCAGTGTCACAGCAAGCAAAAGAATGGCTATACTATACACCTAACATGGTGATATTACCCAGTTTTGACCTTGCTCTTTACTTCTCTTCTGTTAATTAATCAGTAATTGCATCCATCTGGAATGCTGAATGATACTGTGAGTTAGCCTGCTACTTTTGCACACAATGTAAAACCAAGTGGCTGACTGTAGACACTGCCTATGACTCGTCATTAGTAATGTAAAAAGAAACAATATTGTCTTAATAACCCTAGTATCTTGTCAAATGGGGAAGAGGAAAAAAATACTAAAATGCATGTTAGTATTGCTAAACTTCTGCTTCCATAAGCATAAGCTGTACTTATTTTATTCTACTCACCCTCACATACTGCTCTCAGAAATATATTTTAAGCTTGATAAAAACAAATATTGCCAAGAGTCATCTATTCATGGGCAGGAGCCTTTCACTTTCTTCTTTCTTCAGCAGTTCTCTGAAAAGGCCCACAAGCCAGGGCCAAAGATTGGTGTCCTCCAGAGCAGAATGCCATTAGTGCAGGATCCCATGATCGTAAAAGCCTGCAACTAGTAGGAAATGCTGTTTCCTTCTCATACATGAAGAAGAATAATGGGGTATATATCAGGACATTTGTAATAATTATGAAAGTAATATTATCCTAATGTTCATTTAATGGTGGCCTAAATCTAATGTAACACTAGCAGAGTGAAAGTCGCAGCTAGTGCACTATTACACCACATTGCAACGATTTGTACAAGTAATAATGCAACTACATGCTCAGCAAAAACTGGATACCATGTTTGGGTCCTTCCCTTACACTTACTCTGAACATGTAAAAACATTACTACAGGAAACTCTGGTCTCTAAGGTAATGACATTGTGGGATACAAGTAAAAGAATCTAAATATGTAATTATGATTTTTTTCTGTATAGAATAATGTAACTTACAGCACATACAATGAGGATATGCATGTGCATAATCAATAAATATAGCATTGGGAATGTGCACATTGCATTTATCATTTAATGTATTGATCAAAATTAGTCACATGGAAAAAGAAAGGCATTTCCTGGAGGAAAAAAACTTTATTAAATGAACAGGTTAAATCAAGTAGATAAAGTATTCCACATCCTCTAACTAAAATAACATTTTGATTTACATAACAGAAATGTGTATTTTGCTCTCAATGGTGGAAAAGAAGCCTAATACATGTATTGTCCTAGTCTTTTGCAGTTTTGCACTGTCATGAAGGTACAGTGACAATGTTTATCATTTATAAAAAAAAGTATATCTTTAAAAGCAGATTGAAACAACCAAAATAACAACTACTCTTCTAAGCCAGGTGCCAAAAAGTTCTTCTGTGTTTTGTGCAGCTCCTACAATAACAAAAGATTATTTCAAAACAAATTCTCACATAAGCAGAAAATGCTTTATAATATAATACAAATACAAAAACTACAGCTTTCAAATACAAAAGAGAGAGATATTTTGGCATAGAAGAGAGACAACCGATGATAACAGTACTCATTAAACTGAAGGTTGCGAGTCACAGAAAAAAGTAACCTGTCTTCTTGTGTGCCTTGTCTGAGACAGACAATTTTTAAAGGATTGAAAAGTATTTGAGACAATCTTTGTTTCTTATAGGTATGCAAATACTCCTTTTGTCCTGTTGTCACCTTATGTCATACAGGATTTACTGCCTTATGAAATATATATAAACATGTAAAGTATACATACTAGAGACTTTATCACACAGGGAAAATTGGGGGTTAAAGAGCCATTATTCTGTGAAAATCACACAATCGTGGTAAAGATTTTCACACAACGTTGCAATTAAAGAGCCATTATCCTGGGAATAACCAAGCAATAATTAGCGACAAATCATTCATGGGAAAATCCCATAAATGATTTGTTACTGTTTATTGCTTGGTTATTCCCAGGTTAATGGCTCTTTAATCGTGATGAGTGTGAAAATCTTCCCATGATCGCACAAATTTCACGGGATAAGGGCTCTTTAAACCCCAGTGTGATAAAGTGCTAGAAGCGAAGTGATCTCACTTTTAAATCAGTATGCTTATGAGAACCAACTTTCTCTCTCCTTTCTCTCTCAATCCAAAGAAGCTTTTCTAGTCCTAGTCCTAGAGCTGGTGTCAATACTGGACAGGATGAGGGAGAACAGAGAAACTTAATTCAGCTTAGAACGAAGCACCTTGAGAGTCTAAAGAAAGATAACAGATTTGGGTCTCAAACGATGATGTATAAGATTACCCTCTTCTTGAAAACTCGGTTCGGGTGTACTCCTGAATTCAGCTCTGAACCTGGATGCTTAGGTTTTGGTGATGGCTAGGAGTGCCTCTGCACATCTCATACACAGCCAATGTGGAACTGCATTCATTCCTGCCCATATCAGATCTGGCCATAATGATGCATGCCTGTTTAGATTATTATAATATGCTTTACATGGAGCTGCCTTTGAAAAGTGTTTGGATACTTCAGCTGGTCCTGAGTACTAAAGCCAGACTGCTGAGTAGGACCAGTTACAGGGTGTATGTGATCCCCTTGTTACAATGGTTTTACTAGCTAGCTGACTTATTCTGAGCTTAGTTCAAAGTGTTGGTAACCTGGGTCCATCCTGTCTGAAGGCCACACTGTCCTATATGAATCTACCTGAACTTTGAGATCTCAGAGAAGCCCTCCTCTTGGATTCGCTTCTCTCTAAGCCATGTTTGCTGGGAACAAGAGAGAAGGCTTTCTGGCTCTGGAACTCTCTATCACTGGAGGCTAGCCTGGCCTCACCCTACTGTCCTATTGTCAGCAAGCAAAGACCTTTTTATTCTGGAAGTGTTTTGTACCCTGCCAGGTGCCATTTTACTGACAAGTAAACCAGCATGCATCAGGGAGGGGGAGTATGCTTGGCTGGGTGTCACCCCTCTTTTGAGGTGTCACTTGTTGTGATCCACACACACACACACACATCCCCTTGTGATGCCTTTGACTGTCTGACTTAAAATTATTCTCAAACTAATTGGGGGAGAGAGAAAAAAAAACACAATTTAATGTTCATATACCTTTTTGGAGTTTGGTGGTTTATTGGTTCTTGGTTTATTGGACTTTAAATAATTTACGCTGTCTTCCTGCCAGCATGTTAAAGCATTAAAGCAAATTACATTTACATTTAAGAAAATCAGACCACTTTGTACTGTGTAGCACTAAGCCAACAGCTATGTTAGCAAATGATATTCAAACCTATTACATATTTTTATGTTACAATGTCAAGGCAATATGTACATGTTATATAAAGTATCAAAAATTCATCATCCAGATATCTGAAATGTCCTTTTAAATGTGGTAGTAGTAATAGTAGTAGTAGCAGTAGTACTACTACTACTATTACTACTAATAGTAATACAGTGGGTCCTCTGTATCTGTGGACTTGCCATCTGCAGATTTAAGCATCCGCAGATGGCAAGCCCATGGAGGGGGTAAAAGAGGAGGAGGTGGAGGTGGAGGAAGAAAGAAGAGGGCAAAGGAGGCAGGAAGAGGAAAGAAGAGGTGGGAGGAGGAGGAAGGAAGAAACCATGGAGGAGGAAGAGGAGGAGGAAGGAAGAAAAGAGTGATGGAGGCAGGATGAGGTGGGAGCAGTAGCATCCCTGGGGGTCTCCAGGCCTGGGGGGGGGTCTCTGGGCCAGGAGGGCAGCAAGTCCCATTTCTGTGGCCCGTGTCGCCTTCCCCAGCCTGCGTAGGCCCTTTCCTCAGCCCCGAAAGTCCCACCCCCAATAGTCCTGCGGGATCCCCACTGGGTTGGAGGAAGCCATGGAGGAAGAGGAGGTCCCTTGCCACCAGTCACCTGCCGACTCAGGTAAAAGCAGGGAGGGAGGGAGGAAGGGAAGATGTATGAGGTGAAATCCCATTGTTCAGCTGCGCTACCATTGAGGACAATGGAACTTGAGCATCCATGGATTTTGGTATCTGTGGCGGTGGGTGGGTTCTGGAACAGATCTCCCATGGATACTGAGGGCCCACTGTAGCAGTATATTTGAGGACACAGAACTGAAGGACTTAAGCTAAGCAAATATTTCAGTCAAAATTAAAATTTCAAAGGGAAAAGAATATGAGGAAGAGAATGAAAGTATGATATTCAATGAATAAATTACTGTAAAACTCTTATAATCCATTTTTAGATTAGCTCCTGTTTTAGTGAATTTTATATTATTTTCTGCTATGTAGAATTTTCCTTTCACATACTCATTAAAATGGCTCATATACAACTTTTACCTGGTGTCTTTTGCTACTTTTATTTGATGCAGATGTCAAGCACTTTTCTGATTTTGAGTAAATCTGGTATGAATTCATATCTTCAAAATGGAGAGGCTCATTTGACTTTAGTATCTTAAAATAAAAAATTAAAAGGTTATTCTGCCATTCATTTATTGTAATTAGCATGAAAATTGAACTACAGAATTCTAACTTTATTATACTTGGAGGAGAGCAAATTACACCTGCCCCTTTAAGTTAGCTACCTGTGTTATAAACATTAGAAAAGCTGTTGTAAATCTCTCCCTAAATAATAAATTACTACACCTCAATAAAGAATCTGGATGTATACAGAAGAGAGGAGACTGAATCCAAAATATTAAAGTTGATATCTCCTCCTATTGAACTAATTTTGTCAAGAGTTTCTCTAGGAATAGTCATCTGATTTAACAGATAGCTCAGTTGCTAAGGGCACTGGTACTGGTATGACATGGAATATTCTGGTCCACTAGAAACAGCAAAAACACATGGGAACTATTTGAGATGCCATCCTTCAATTGCTTATAGCAGAGGTAGGCAACCTTTCCCCTTTAAGGGCCGAGGGACTTCAGCTCCCAGAAGCCTCAGCCATGTTGGCCAATAGTCCCATGTTGGCCAATAGCTCCTGGGATTCTGGGAGCTGAAGTCCCTCAGCCCTTAAAGGGGAAAGGTTGCCTACCCCTGGCTTATAGCATTCAGTTCTCTAGACCAGGGGTAGGCAACCTTTCCCCTTTAAGGGCCGAGGGACTTCAGATCCCAGAAGCCTCAGCCATGTTGGCCAATAGTCCCATTTTGGCCAATAGCTCCTGGGATTCTGGGAGCTGAAGTCCCTCGGACCTTAAAGGGGAAAGGTTGCCTACCCCTGCTTTAGACCAATCATACTTCTAAGCTGGCAGCAGTTGGGTATAATAATAATTTTTCATTTGTCTATAATCAGAGGATATTCCTATCTCACCTTCACATGGCTCCTGAGATAACTGGGTGATGATGAAAAAATGCAGTACAACAGTGTAGGTTTTAGATAAGGAGTGGGAATGTTACAGTTCATAGGGAGCCCTGGGCAGCCTTTGGGAATGCCAGGGTCTGCCAATCCCATCTCCATAAACTTTTTTTGGCTGAAGAAAAAAGCCTCTGAAATATAACCATAATCCAAGTTTATGCTCCAGCTACAGAGGCAGAAGAAGAAATTGAAAGATTCTGTGCTGGAGTCCAGGAGTAAATTGATCAAACACCAAAAAAGGACTCATTGTTAATCACAGCAATTGTAATGCAAAAGTAGGAAACAGAGGAGAATCAACTATTGTAGGAAAATTTCCAGAAATGAAGCAGAAGAGTGATTGGATTTTGTGAAGCCAACAATTTATCACAAACACATTCTTTAATTAGTCAAAGAGGTGACTATATACATGGATATCACTGATGGCCAATATAGAAATCAAATAGACTATGTAACTGGAAGCAGAAGATAAAGAAATTCCATTCTGTCTGCAAAAACAAGACCAGGAGCATATTGTGGCACAGACCATGAAATGCCTACTATCAAAAATTTGAGTAAAGCTAAAGAAGAACCTTAACCCAACCATTGTGCCAAAATACAAACTGAAGAACAGACCTGTAGAATTTAAAGATAATGTAAAAAAAAAAATAGATTTGCACTTTTAAGCCTAACTGACTGGGAGCCAGATGAATTTAGGGTTGTCTATGCCATTCTATTTCCAATTTCTATGTATGGTTGTGAAAGCTGCACAGTGAAGAAAGCTGATCAGAAGGAAATCAAATCATTTAGAATGTGGTACTGGAAAAGAGTTCTACAGATATCCTGGACTGTTAAAAACACAAATAAATGGGTCTCAGTACAAGTCAAGTTTGAGTTCTCCCTAGGAGCCAAGGCAACTAAACTGACTGTCATACTTTGGTCATATCATGACAAGACATGACTTCCTTGGAAAAAAAAATAATGCTTACTATGTTAGAAGTCAGTAGGAAGAGAAGGAAGACTGCATTACAGATGAGAGGCCTTTGCAGACTGCCAGAAATAGTGCAAATTGAGTCCACTTTAAGGATTAGGGTTAGTACTAGGGAGTCATGGAAATTGTTTTTTTTTTCTGAGACATTGAGCCTTCTCTGTCAGAGAGCTTTGGTGCCACAATAAAATACAGTTCCCATGATTCCCTAAGCCTAACCCTAACCCTTTCTGCAAGACCTGAACAGGGCTGCTGATGATAGGGTGACTTGGAGGTCTCTCATTCATAGTTGAAATTGACTTGATGGCAGTTAACAACAAATATCAGCATGTGCATTCAGACCATTCTCTGAGGGATGGGGGCTCAGCTGCATTAGTTAAACACTTTTGATTCCTATAGATAACAAAGCAGCCACCCACAGTCTAAGCTAATCCCCAGTTAGTTCACATAGGTAAGTAATATGTTAGTGGGAAACTGATAGCTCAACTGGAGTGGCACAGTTAATATTTAAGAAATAGGCTTGGAAACACACAACAAAATGCTTTTCCATGATTTCTAACCTTTTGCTTCAGTCAGCATAAGAAACTCTTGTAATGATATGTCTTAAATATCTCTATTGTTCATTATACCTGTTTATAATTGAATTGCAAATGATGACTGGATGGCTTAGTGGTATCTTGATTTAACGGTCTTACAGATTCTTTTTGTTCTCCACCTTTTTTTGCCCTCTTGCGCATTGAACTGCTTAATCTGTACACATTCATTTTTACTTCTTCAGCTGAACTTTGTATTTGATTCTGAAATTTTGTGGAATTATTTCTATCTACATCTGAGTGTGATATGCAGAGACAGGGTTTTTTTGATCCAGTGCTCAGGGCACTATGGTCTATGCTAAGGGCTGTAGGTTTATTCAAATGCTGTTGGGCAGCTGATGCATGGTGTGTTGACTGATCACTAGCAGATGTCAAAGATGAATTTAATCTTCTGGGTTTGATTTTACTTGACTTATTACCCAAAATGACTTTATTAGTTAAAGCACCATTTGACAGGCATCCGCCATTCTGATTTTTCTCTTTTGAGGTCAGTTTAGTAGGTTTTACATTATTTTTTCCAATCTGGATCTGAGCAACACTTCTGTTTGTAATATTACTTAATGAAGCATCATGCAATGATTTGTCAAGCTGGACTGGACTTGACTTCAATACAGGTAATTTAGCAGCCGTGTTAGCTTTCATTACTTTTGGTGAATATTGTGAAATATTCTGTTTTTTCTTGCCATTGGTGGCTTTTGTAGTATGCCTATCCATCTGCAACAACTTTGCTTTGAAAATGGGTATGATTCTGGTGGAATTTTTTATTGTAGAATTGTTTGAGAGTTTAAAAGATTCTTTTGAGTTCAGCATCAGCGCAGATTCTTTTGAAGTTTTCCATTGTTCCTTGCTATAGACTTTCCCTTCCGTTGTCCCAGGATTCTCATCTTTTGTTAGTAAATTAAGATTAGAGAAAATATCTGCATTTGGTTGCTTGGCTTCAAGCTCCATCTTGTGGCTGCTTTTTTTAGTACAGGCTGAAGGACTGAACAAACCTTTGTGGGGAATGTCTTGAGTCAAAGTTACTTTGCAACTTCTTTTTCCAGTGAGATTAGCTGGTTTAGAGCTTACTTTCTAAAATACAAGAAACCAAACAATAGTTTGAGTTGCATTATATATAATTGGTTGAGTACATAGAACATTTTTTTTAATTATTTGAAAAATATAAGCCCTAACTATAAAAATATGTAATTTACTATCACAGAAAATGTGACCCTATCATGACAGTCAGACAAAAACATGGCATAATGAATTGGAATGCAGAGATGAAATCAGAAAGCACACCATCCCAAATTGGCAGTGGAAGCCTGAATTCTGATAATGGTGGATTATCACTATTCCTAAACCAACCATCATTCCAAAATACAACCTGATGAACATCCCCATAGAATTTAAAGATTCATGACAGCAGATGGCGGTTCTCCCCTCAATCAATGTCTTGAAGTAGTAATGGACTGGATGAGGA